>OMNV01008340.1:8119-29299 GCA_900303265.1 Brotula barbata
AACAAAGACAGAAAAGGAGCTGCCATAGAGAAAATGAGGGCTGTGTTGCTTTTGGCCCTTTTCTCTCCCTAGTCCCTCCCCCTTTTTTCATCACCAATGTCTGACTTCACTGGAGTGCACAGCACAATCTTTGTCTCTTTTAGGACAGCCACAACAGATTACATTTGATTGTTTTGCTGATTATTTTAGTTGATTGCTAAATAGTCAATATTTGTATACGTACGTAGTCTGACTATGTGTCTCCATCAGATAAGATGCATATTCACAAGACACATACAGTAAAAAAAAAAATAGAAAAAAGAAAACACTGGGACAAAAATCTGACAAACTGAATCAGACTTGTGAATTTAGTAATTTCCCATTAATCTAACATCAGATTCACACAGGACACGCATGATTGAGCATATTTATATTCAAGCTGGCAGTTTTGGCATATGGTGATGTGCAAAGTATGAACCAATCACAGTCGAGGACAGGACACCATAAATGTTGGGGGGGAAAACCTGGAAATCTGCTGACCTCAGTGTTTGTCTCTGTAACTCTTTGTCCTCAACACATCATTCGTTATCTAAGTTATCTCACCTTAGCTAAAAGAACAAAAACACTGTGGTGAAAGTGCACTGAATGCTGTCTGTTGTTAGCCTAGTCGCCACATATTAATAATTCTATCACTTGTAGGGCAAAATGAACACTGTGGTAGTACTACTACTAGTACAACAACTACTACTGCAAGAACTACTACTATTACTTCCTGTTTGTTTGGTGTTTGCCAAACCAGCTTATTTGTCCAAGAAGGGTTGAATCGAGGGCAACTGGACTTGGTTGAAGATACTTGATGACGTTTCACCTCTCAACCAAGGGGATATTCATATATATATATATATACAGTATATACCATGATATGCTGTGAAAAGAGCATATCACGAAAAGAGTTTTTAATAATACCCTGACATAATTTTTGGGGCATACCACTTGTGTGTGTGTGTGTGTGTGTGTGTGCTGTGTGTGTGAACATCCCTTAAGCTCCTCTCTCCGCTTGTCCATCGTTCCGTACTAACCTGGAGAACTCATTTCACCCGACTTAGATTCTCGATGTCACAATAAATCCATCGTTCACGCAAGACACAACCACCCCAAAACATCCGGAGGTAAAACACTCACACACACACACACAGCTGCAGATTTTGGCTGCTTACAGTGCAAATCCAGGTGGTAAACACGGCCCTGTTGTCTGATCTTTCCATCACCTGGTTTGAAGTCTAACAGCATCAGATAATAAAAGAAAATAGGAAATGCCAGCCTCTCACCTACAGGCGTTAGCTACAGCATGGTGTAAGATGACTTAACACTGCAAAAATAACATCAAAGTCCCTCTCAGTAGAATACACAACACACCACTTGCATGTTTATTTCACATTCTCACTGCACTTCCTCTTCTTCTATAAATGGGCAATAAAAACACTTTGAGCCCGATAAAGAAATGCTAAATAGGGATCTTTGGAAGTTTGGGAATTTAGAAAATACCAGCCTTGTTATTAGTGCACATCTGTTGAGAATGTGAGGTCGGGGTAACCGAGGAGTGCAGCTAAGCGTTTCGCTCTTCTAGATGGAGCACGTGTTGGCAGGTTAAATCATAAGCGGAAAGCTTGGAAAGTTGTTCTTTTCACCATTCCCAATAATAATAAAATAATAAGTCTTAGTAATAATCATTCATAAATACATTCAAGCAGTTGCGATTTTTTTTAATCTGATTTTCAAAAGGAACCCTTTTTAATGTATTTTTAAGTAACCCCACCTTTTTCAAATTATGGCATTTTAATTTCCCTTAAATTTCTCTTTATTCAGGGTCTGTGGGGTATCCTTTCAGACAGCATTACCCAGAATGCATCCCAATAGGTTGCGGTATCTTCAAGTGAAAGTCCATGAAGGTTCTACAAGCTGTGGTGGCTACATCACAACTATGGGGTCTGGTTTCATCTGTCCATCACCAAGACAGACAGGTGAAAGTGACCCATCAGTGAAGGCTCTCTCTCTCTCTCTCTCTGTCTCTATCTCTCTCTCTCTATGTCTGTCTCTCTCTGTCTCTGTCTCGCTCTTGCTCTATCTCTGTCTCTCTCTCTCCCTCAATCTGTCTCTGTCTTTCCCTCTCCCTCTCTCTCTCTCTCGCCTCCCATTTTAATTTTTCATCGCCTTGTGGTATTCAGAGAGCAGGGACTCTTCTCTCTTCTTCTCTCCACGTGCACACATTCATTAGTTCGTCACTAACGCCGGTGCCTTTGTGAGTCACTAGCGGTAATTGGGAGATAACAGGAGGACATTTTGTGCTCAGGAATAAACCGCTTATACAGTAGCTACCTTACAGGTACATTTCCAGACCTCATATAAGCCGGTCCTATTAGCATTTGGAGGGGACAAATTTGAAGATTGTAACGCACTGGGATCTGTACCAAAAGCCCCATTGGCAAGAAGACAGGAAGACACACAGCCTCATGCACTGACATAAACACACACAGTCTTAGCCTCTCTGTGTGTAGACACTTGGGACCGCTGAGTTGATCTGAAGCACTTCATGGCCATGCCTGTTAGACAACATTCAAAGACACCATGAGACAAACAGACTACATCCACACTAAGTCGGAGAAATCTTAAAAGGCATATTTTATATTATATTTCGGTTTTATCTTACGTCCGTGCTACAATGACGTTTCCATTCTTCAAAAACTGAGCTTTTTAGAGTGAACAAAACTGAAAACTCTTGTTTTCACATTGTGGTGTAGACGAGGAAAATGGAAAGATTAGAAAACGCTGATGTATGATTGTCATGTGTTCCTGGATTTGACCAAAACAAACAAAATGGGGTTGACCTTTTACATGTATGTGGATTTATTCGACTAAAACAACATTTTTTAATGCTTCCGACCAAGTGTGGATTCAGACACTTGGATGCTTGAGCACATGATGACTCATATTTTATTGTTATGACAATAAGTCATTTGCGCAATGTACATAGCGCAGATTACTAATTGAGGTGAACAAAAAGGTTGAGAATTGTGATTGTCTCTCTATGTCTGCATTCCGTTAAGGTGTTAAAGTCCTGTCAGCTTAGTTCAGTGGACTAGTATGCTAGGCTAATGTTTAGCAGTGCCAAAGTGCAACTGGAGAGCAAATTCAAGGGGGGAAATTGTTTACAAATATCCCCGAGTCACGAGTAGTGTCATTAACAGGTGAAGGCACAGCTAAAGGTGGAATTTTTTGCATCTGGGATTGATACCTCAGACGGAAACACAGACAATTCACTTCGAGAACCTGGACTACAAACTAAAAACTCAGTCGGAAGCACAGATTTGTCGCATCCCGTACGGTTGTCGCACACTGCTGTTTTTCTCCATATCATGCAGTTCTCTTTCCGATGCTGACAGATAATATGGAAAAGAGATGGGGTAGAATAAAAGTACATTAGGGACATAAACTTTCTACTTTTGCTTTTGTTGTTGTTCCATTTTAGAGACAATGCGAGGGCAGAGAGACGTTCTGTGATGTAAGTGGATGAGAAGCGGGAGGTAATCATTAGTGCCTGTGCTGCCCTTCCAAACTTCTGATTCACTGTAATGAATACTTAAAACAGAGAAAGAGCCCAAGAGGAGGTAAAACGCACACATACACACACACACACACACACACACACACAGAAACAGAGAGAGAGGTAATGTGCTGCCTCTGTAAATCTCTCTCTCTCTCTCTCTCTCTCAGTCTCTTCATATTAAAGCGTCTTTCCCAATCTTTGGTTGATTCTGTCTCTATGTTCATATGTTGCACATTCACCGACATCATCGCTCTTATTGCCACGACACATTGCTTCTATGTTCATCGTATGATCAGTTTCTATCAGATTACCTGATTATAGATTAAGTGGATTGTGTTGTGTACTAGTGTGTGTGTGTGTGTGTGCACAGGTCCTTAAAGTGGACACCCACGTCATGTGTGTGGCCTGGCCTGTCATGTTGCCTAAATATGACTGTAAGTGGTTTTTATATTTAATCATTTTGATGTTCAAATAAATGAGGTTTATTTAAAGCCCCTGGCTGTACAGAGAAAGAATGTTTTACAGCCTAACACATTTTAGTAGATAAGAGCAAATCATTAATTGAAAATAATGGGTCACAGTCTATGAGAGTCACTGGAAATTCACAAGAAATCAACCTCGGAGGTAACCATAAAGTTATATATTAAGTTATATATATATATATAATCCAGAGTTTCCATAAAAACTTAGATGAATTTTAGTATTTGCTTTAATCAGAACAAGTTTTTTATGTCTTTTTTTTAAGCTGTTTACTCGCTTATTAACATGTTACCAATGTGAAAAGGTCTTTTAAACAAGTCTGAACTGTTCCTCAAAATGCACTAAATAAGCAAGTTCAAGTTTCAAGTTTACTGTATTTTTATTATCTGAATGTTGATGCAGGGTCAAATGGTATAACAATATGAAATAAGGATTTGTGTGTAAAATGGCAGGTGTGTATATAAGTATATTGGACAATACCAATTAATTCACCAGTGTTTAAATAACTAAACTTTAAAGTAGTAAAATGGCCAATTTGAATTCCAACAAAAATAATAGCAGCTACAGAAAGCTCAAGCATATAAAATATTTTCGTTTTATCATTTAGAATATCCGATTACCTACATAAACTATGTAATATTTATGCGGTGTTATATGTGCAGATCTCATACAGCAAGATAAATCAAGTCAAATATCTTCATATAGCCCAAAATCACAACATCTCAAAATAGCCCCCAAAAACATGTAAGGATCCCCCCCTCCCCACTGAAAAACACCTTAACTTGTAGGAAAAAAGAAGAAACCTTAGAAATCACCGGAGAGGGAATTCAAAGAGAGATTTCCTCTTCCTCAAGCTGCCAGGTGTGACATAGAAACCGTACGTGGGAAGAATAAAGGAGATATAAATGAAATAACAATGTAGGATAATAAGATGAAAACAACACTTGAGACCTGAACACAGAGGGCAAGATTATTTTAAAATCTAGAGCGTTGTGGTGATAATCTCACAGAGTTACAGTCTCACTCTGTAACTCTTCTAAACTCCTGGTTCAGACCTATTTCTCTGCCCTAAATGCATAATTTTCTAAATGAAGCATCTGCTTGGGTGGTCCCTGTAGGCCCATGTAAATCTGGCTGAGGCTGACGCTGGCACACACACACGCACGCACGCACACACACATAAACATCAGTCAAAATAGTTTGGCTAACTGTCCCTAAAAATATGTTAATCTGTTTGGACATCTTTATTTGGACTTTAATATCATCAATATTTCTAAATTTACATGTTTAATAAATATCACCAAAGCACAGACAGGAAGTAGGGGACTAAAACGAAGTTGTGCAAAATTATGTAGGTTCGTGTGTTTCTTTCAAGAGTCTGCTTACAAATACAACTGTTGGAGGAATAAAAGGAAAATCAATATCAATTCATAGAAAAATCAGGCTTCTCTGTCATAACATAACTCAGTGACACCAGAGGGGAAATTAAATTTAATGACAGCAAAAGATTTTACTGAAATATCAATACAAAAACTGAGAGGCAGTAAACTTTTTTTCACATTAAACACCAGGCTCTCTCTTCAGATGTTTTGTTGTAGTAGCACGTTAAATGTTCATGTTAATCTCTCAAACATTTGCCGGTTGTTTTCGCTCATTCGGGGCCTTCAGCGTCGATTAGTGGGACTAATTTAGTGAATTGATCAAATTAAGTCTGTTTTGTGATATCTTGTCTTCGGGGGTTTCCAGTGCACGTTGAAGACATTGTTTTGGAACTTGGGAATGACATTTTCAAAATGTAAAGCAGGGGTTTACAGCCGGTGGTCCACGGCCCCTCGGCGGTGCCTGAAGGTACTACACGCGGAGCAATAAGTGACTTTGGCAATGTCATTTCGATGGCAGATGCAGTTGAAATATTTTGTCCAAGCTGTGTTCGTGACAAACCAAAATCACTTAACTCTACCCCCAACCGTGTCTTATACATGTTGGAAGAAGACAGCAAATATGACAAAAGCGGATATCAGACGTATTTACGACACAAACTTTACGTCTGCCTTCCTCACATTTGCCTTTTCCCTGATGAAACCCCCTCCCCTGCCGTCTGTTTTTTCTGCCTCACAGTCTTATAACGTATGCCTGCTGTTTTATACTGACTGCTGTGATTCCATGTGTCCAAGTGGGCCCGTGTCCTGTGTGTGTGTTTGTATGGGTAGGTAGCAGTAGAGTAGTAATAGTGTATAACTCATCCTAATGATGTAACAGCGAAGCAGCAGGTACGGTCAACATGCAAGGATGTGGTGGAGGGTGAATCTTTTTGGCACATCTTTCTGTCTCTCTCTCTCACACACACACAGAGAGTTATGAATGAGTCAGTCCCACACAAACACGTTTCCAGGCTCATAAAGATGTACACATTGCCAGTGTCCACATCACTGCACATCCACCATCTCCCATACTTGCTTGCAGCCCCATTATTTTCTCCATCCTTCCGTTTCTCCTCCCTCCGCCCCTCCCTCCCTTGGTGATATTGTTGGAGGTCAGTCGAACGCCCTGAGGAGAAAGGCTGATGAATGAATCCATGATCGCTGGCAGTAATTACAGCATCAAATGAACTGTTAGCCATTTGGTGTGTGTGTGTGTGTTCTCTGCTCCCCAAAGATGTAGGTGCCATATAGAAACAGATGGGCTCTGGATGCACCGCACATGAAACCACACGCATACAAATCTGCATACACACTGAACGTCAGTCTCAGACGGCTTAAAGTCACCGTCAAATCGTGGTGATTACTTCTCTATACATGTCAAAAAGTAAAAATACTTCACAACAGTACTTCAGTATGTTTTGTACTTTCGTTGAGTATTGACAATTTTGCAAATTATTACTTTTACTTAACTACAGATGTGAAGAAAAATCTATACTTTTACGTCACTCATTTTGTCCAAACAGGTTTGTTACTGTTTAAGACATGAATTCTAAAACAAGAGTTGTTTGCAGTATTCAGACTGGCAGACATATGAAAAGAAAAGTTTGATTTTTATGTAAAGCTTTATGTTCGTAAAAATCCCAAGAACTGTACAATTAGTTTACTTTATTTTGTTTGAATCAGTTTAAGTCCTTCCTGTTTGTGACTCTAAGTTGTCTAAATAAATGTGGAGTTCAAAGAGAACTCTACATAGAGGACTCATGACAGTCCAACTCATTTGATGTGTCCTCCAAAGTTCAAGATCATCTTTAAATAAAGTTTGAATCAAGTGGTTGGTAACTGAAGATATGGTCCCTTTTTATTTTTAAAGACATGTGGAGTGTTGGCTGAGATCCCAAGTTAGTTCATCGGACGACGATCATAAAGTATAAATGACACTGAGAGAACCAGAAATATTTTTCCTTTTACTTTCAATAGTGAATTTTAATCATTATCTAAAAAATACTTGGTCAAATTAACATCAGCAGCTAAATGATGATTTTTACCCAAATAGATGTTTAATCAGATGTCTGATGGGTCAATGTCCCTGTAACTGAGTCATTTTTAAAGAAGGTATCTGTAACTTATAACTTTGAAGTACTTTATCCACCTCTGCTTATGGTGACTGTGACAGAGCAGACACGTAAAAAAATCTCGAAATGTAAATATAATTCATCCTGTCACAGCAAATCTAACTCAGTGGGAAGCATTTACACTGCTGGTGAGCGTGGCTGGGGTGGCAGATGGGAGGTTTTGGAACACACAAACACAAGTCAGGGGTAAATTATTGCCAATAGATCAGGGTGAGTTATTGACTTCCACACATGCACATCCCTCCACCAGACAGGATAATGGAGATCTGAAGCCAGTGAGGCAGACATATCAACAGCTGGGCCGGGAAAGAAACGGGAGCAGACACAGAGAGCGGAGTTTCTCATGCTGGCTGTGATGATTCCTCTGTTTGTTCTGTCTCACTTATGGAGAGAGAAAACATTTTTCTTTTAAATGCTCAGTGCTCTTGTAACCAGTCTAGTCTTATCTCATTTGCATTGATTTGCATAAGTCAACGATTTATGTCTTCGTCTAATGTAAGGCCTCTTTATCCACCGTGAGTGGACCAAGAGAATGACTCGAGCCATCTCTCTCCCTCTGTCTCTCCCAAGGGTGTGTGTGTGTGTGTGTGTGTGTGTGTGTGTGTGTGTGTATGTAAAAAGAAAGCGAAAGTCCTGTACATATAATTAACTTAATTAACATAATTGTCTTACAGTTTCAATGTGAATTCAATAAAGCGTAACGCTTAACCCACGGGCCTGCGCGCGCACACACACACACACACACAAATAAGTATTCATAAATACAGCAATGGATAAATTACCTTCAAGTTGCACTCAAGTAAAAGTGCAGATATCTCATTTGAAAACTCAGCCATCAGAAAACATACTTGAGAAAAAACATTTAGCTGCTGCTGTTAATTTGACATAAGTATCAAATGTATTTCAGTGTTATTTCCATTTCGTGATCATATTCAGTTCAACAAAATTATAATCTCAGCTAACACTCCACGTGTCTTTAACGATAAATGGTAGTAGTAAATAGTAAAAATAAGAATGTACGAAAAATATTTATACCCCTCTTAAGTACGAGGTATTTTTACTTTGGTACTTTACACTATTTCTGATATACATTCATGTGCAGTAGCTGCACATTTTATGGATGCACAACACAAAATTATTTACATTAAAATGATGAGACAAACACAGAGCTCAATCCATAGAGCGCGTACTTGCGAGAGAGAGAGAGAGAGAGGAACAGAGAGTGCGGAGTGTGTGTTTGTGTGTGTGGTTGGTATTCCACAGTGGCCTCTTGTGAGTGCGGTTTCCCGCAATTCTTATCAGACTTGTGATCACAGAAAACTCGTCTCCTCAAATGGAACACATCCTTTCCTCCTCGCACAGGCGTTTCAGTGTCTGTGGTGTGTGCTCACACACACACACACGTACACACACACACACAGAGACGCACATACCCATCGCTGTACTGCTGGTGATTCTGTTCTTTCAGTCTAATTCAATCTCCAGTTTATAACCCGACACGGAACACACACGCAGGCACCAACATGAATATAATTTGGTGTATCTGCCACATGAATGTGAACGACGGGAAACAATTACAAAGTACTGAGGAGGAGAAGAAGATGTGTAATATTCAGTAAGGTCGACATTTTAAGGATGGGTTACTGGGGTGATGGGGGGGGGGGTTAAAAAAAGCAAAATGGCTGCCAGGGTTTTCTTTGCCTCTTTGCCTCCTTCAGCCGTCAGTTTGATGCTGCAGTCGTTCAACAGTGCTCCGTTTCATCAAGGAGCGTTCTAGTTTACACGTGTGTGATGTAATGTAGTAACTCAGAGTGCATAATCACGTTAAAGGAACGCTGCACAGGCAGAGAGGCAGAAGAACGCATCACACACACACACGGCGGCAGCAGCACACACAGCGTCAAGGTAAAAGATACTTAGATGAGAAGGTGCTCCTTCAAAAACTCATTCTGGGAAACGTGTCCTAGTTAGCACGCTGGTGCTCAAACACACACACACACACACACATTCCTGCGCCTCTAATGAATGGATGCTTTGTCACTTGGGATTTCCTTCCCTATATATGTGTGTTTTTTTTCTCTCCATCCCTCTTCCTCTTCTTTCCGCTTCCCATGACAGCTGCTGCTCTCCAGGGTTTTGACTTTTGAAGAGTGTCACTCATGCACACACAGACACACGCACTCTGACTGGTAAGTCTAGCACGTAAACACACACATACACACATAATAAAAGTTAATAGCAGGCAAAACTAAATTTGACAAAATTGATGGGCAAAAGTGAGCTTTGTGCTCTCTGTCTCTTACACACACACACACACACACACACACACACACACACACACAGCTCTGATCTGCACCAATAACGCTAAACGGAAAAACAGTCATGTTATTCACCTGTTTGATACACACGCCTCCTCTGATACTTGTTTTAACATCCTTGTCATCAAATTTGCAAATTTTCAGTACGCTGGAAATATTCTGTGCGTTGCTCAAAGGTTGCTCAGAAATCCATTTGAAGGCGGAATCGTGTCCTGGTCTCGCAGTCCAACATTGTACTGTATGATATATGCCGTAACTGAAGCAGCTCGTTACTTCTGAGCCTTTGGTGACTTCCAATTGTGAAAGTCAATGTCAAACAGCCGTGCATTTTGAGGCCGACTTCAAGCGCTTCATTTTTTAGTCCGTCGTAAGCAGTGTCACTCGGAGGCAGCAGGTGACAGTTTGTTCAATCCGGGTTGCAAATGTTTGAAAATTTGTCAGGCACGTGCAGATGTATGACATAAAAACATAAAGGCCCGTCAATGATACTAGCTGCCAGAAAGAAGAAAGTAAAAAGACAAATCTGGTCACTGACTTCCCAAAAACAGACAATTTATGCAAAGCTCAGGCTGTCTTATACTATCTGAAGATATTCTGGTACTGATTCACATGAATGTATGTGCTTTTGCAATACCCATCAAGCCTGTCATTCCATAATTCAATTTGCTAAAAACAACTTTGAGGCAAAAATACAACATAATTTTGTATTATCATTTTTGAAAGACAAATAAACAAGATGGTGTCAGAGCAGAGGAGTTTTTATTTCCTGAAACAATGCCTGGTAAGGGGTATGGAGATGGCCGATGACATATGATATGTATAGTATGATATGATAATATGGTGAATACATGAAAATGCATGGTTGAGTGTTCATGTTCCTTCTCCAAATTCTAAAATGTATATAGATAAATATAGAGAGAATAGATGTAAAAAGAGCAATACTCTCCATGAAGGGTTGAATTGAGGACAATGGGACTTGGTTGAAGATACCTCAAGACGTTTCACCTGTCATCCAAACTGACTGACAGGTATTTAAACTCGTAATATGTTTGGCCTCAAATGACTCCAGTGACTCGTAACGACTGTTGCTACGACAGCCAGAGCTCTAACGCACCAAGTAGTATCAATGGCCTCGACAACGACTCCACGGCCATGACCTGGATGACTGAGAATCTTCACAGACAACATGAGATGTGTTATGTGTGTCAACGCTCCATTTCCCTGCAGTGTCAATAAATTACAGGGTTGTATTTGTTCTCTCACTGGTTTTAATATCTGGCAGTTGTACATAACTGCAGGGTTCCATCTCACAGACAACGCAACAGCAGACAAACATTGAACCATCACAAACCTTTGCCCTTAACTTATATTTGTTCCCTCCAAGCGCACAGAGTGTCACTCTATCTATAGATGGTGACTGTTAGACAGCTCCATGTTCGCGCACAATTTATGTATTTGTTTGAGAAGCTCAGCAGCTTGATGTTGTAGTTGTATGTATTTTTTTTCTTTACTGTTGGTTTTGTTTGATTTACTATTTCTTTAGATATGTTGTTCACTGTTATTCCTTAAGTATGTGGGTGGTGCTGTGTTGTTGTGCAGTCCTCTAGTGAATAATGAGAATAAAGCGGAACTTTATACTGTTGACCTTGAACGTTGTAGCTGAATATTAGAATCTCTTTTTTTCAGCTGAAGGGCAAGGTACATCTGAACGGAAAAAAAAGCAAAAAACTCACCAATATATGGGAAAAAATATTCAGTTTATTCTAAGATGTATGCCTTTTTTTCCAGACATATGCAACTTTTTTCCTCCAGTGTGTCTGAGTTTATAAACTCAGAGTTATAAGCTTATTAATCTGTGAGAAGTCATGAATGTCGAACATGAAAATGATAAATTTCTGAGAAATAAGTTGCAAAAAGGAAAAAAATGACAAACTGTAGAGAAGAAAGCCATACATTTTTTTTTAAATATTATTCAAATTTTAGAGAAATAAATAAATAAACATGGAAATTTGTGAGGAAAAAAAAGCCACAATTTCAAGGAGAAAAATACTCAAATGTTGGCTGTTATTTTTTTCTTAGAAATTTGCATTGCCCAAGCAACGCAAGATCAATCCATCACATCATCTGAACTGAACATGAAAGGAGGTTGAGATGCAGCATACAATATTTGGTATGCATGCATTTTACCATATGCGGTAAAAAAACAGCTGCGACTCTTAAAAAAGGATGGGAAAAGGTATGTATGCACAAGGTGTGTTTTGTAAAATAACATGTATCAGGTAACTCTTGTTTAGTCTATATGCATGTGTTTGTGATAAGGTTAGATTCTTGTTATCTGTTTAAGCTATGTTGGCTAATTTGCGCGTTATGAGTAGCTTAAATCTATGAAGTTAGCTGTTAGTTGGCTAATGGGATCTTTTGGGTTTAACTTGAAGGTTTTGTTGTGTTTATTTATAGATTTATTGCAGAGTTAAGCTTCCTTACTCAGCTGCTCTGTTCTTGCACCTTTTCCATGCATCTTTCGTCTTTGGTGGGCAGGACTGAGACCCAAGGGAAAAAAGAACACAATTTTAGTATTCTGAGATGCAGCCATTGTCTCAAAGAGCTTCACAGTCCCACCTGCAAACAGTTCCCCCTGACCAGGCCAAACGCTTTCTAGAAGTGGTACGTCCAGGCTGGAATCATTTAGCGTTAATTATATCAGTCATGACCAGCAAATGACAACTCTCTTTAGATAAGAGAAGGCAAGTAAGGGCAGAGTTTGACCTCTCGTACCCCTGACGCCTGCCCAACAGGTCAACATGCCAGGGGTTCCACATCTGTCAGGGCCAGGATGAGTAGGACAGCTGGTCACGGAGCCGTTTAATCTCCAACAGATCCACACCACCTGGCTGTACTGGCAACACACCAAGCCCCACAGATCTTCAATCATGCAACTCCTGCTGACATGCTGAGGAGGATTCAACAGGCACTCAACTGGAAACGGATGGAAGAACGGTTGGATGGAACCACACACCCGTAGAGCTACAGGACTTAAGAATATTGTATGAGACTTTTCTTTGGTTTGTTACTGGGTACAAAATGAATCCCATAATATGCAATGTTTTCAATATGCAGACCTAGAGATGGACATAAGACTAAAAAAAAAAGTTTTATTTTTATGTCAAGTGTAATGTTGGTAAAAATCCCAACAACGGTACTATGAGTAAAGTTGTTTTGAATCAGTTTGTATCAGTTTGTTACAGATTGAGTCTAAGTTGTTTAGTGTGAAGTTCAAAGAGAACACTACATGGAGGACTTTTGACTGTCCCATTCAATGTGTTCTCCAAAGTTCAAGCCCAACTTTAAATACATTTTGAAAAGCTTCATTGAAGTGACTGGAGACTTCTTTTCATCATGGAAGATATGGTCGATAAGGGAGCCGGCCTTTCAGGTTTGGTTAGCTCAGGAAGGTCTTTGGTGTTCGCCGACTCAGGAGGGAAAGAGGTACATCGCCCAGGCTGTTTTCAGCAAGGACGGGAAAACTCTGACCTCAACTGGACATATTGTCGAGATGTGGAAGGAACAATTTGAGGAAGTCCTGAACCCAGTGTACATGCGTGCAGAGACGTGCGTGGAAGAGTCTGGGTGGGTCTATCTCTGTGGCAGAGGTAACTGAGGTTGTTGGAAAGTTCCGCAGTGGCAAAGCACCAGGAGCGGATGAGATCCATCCAGAAATGCCGAAGTTGCTGGATGTTATGAGTGTGTCTCGGTTGACAGAACTTGCCGCTGCTCTACATTGAGAGGCGTCATTCGAGGTGGTTCGAGCGTCTTGTAAAGATGCCACCATCTCCTTTTGGATGTGAACCAGGCACGTCCAACTAGGAGGAGACCACCAGTTAGACCCAGAACAAACTGGAGAGATTACAGCTCTCGGCTGGGTTGGGAACATCTAGGGATCCCACAGAAAAGTCGAAAAGAAGTTACTGGGAAAAGGGACGTCTTGGCTGCTCTATTGGCACTGTTTCCACCACCAACCTGACCAAAATGAAGCAGATTAGAAAATGGATGGATGGATGGACATGTATAGTGTTGGCTCAGGTTATAATTTTGTTCATTTTGAGGAGAAATTATTCTGTTTTTACTTTCAGCACTTAGAATACTTTTGATACTTGTGTCAAAACAACACAAACAGCTCGATGATTGTGATAGAATGATTGTACTCAAGTACGATTTCAGTTAGGTCAATCTTTCAGTTCAGGTCAGTTAGTCATTTTGAAATGAGAAATCTGTACTGTTACTCAAGTAAAACTGAGGTACTTTATCCAACATCGGTAAAAACTCTGTTTTCTAGGAAAAGCTGGTTTTTTTTGTTTTTTTACTTTTTAAGTAATACCCAGATTGATACTGCCGTGTGCTGTGTACAGTAAGAACCAGGGGTGGCCTGCAGGCTATGCTGCTGCCTCAGTGTATGTGAATGCTTGAATATGTGGCCCGAGGGGGGTTTGCTCTTGGGTCTGTGCTTACCAGTTAACAGTCAGGCTTTCAAAATGACAATTCCCTACTTCCCCTTCAGCAATATTGCATGTAGCTTATAGGTAAATCCCCCATATCGGTTAGAAGGATATCCTGGCGTTTTTGCTTAGCTCACCTCTTCCTCTGATTTTGAGTGAGTAATGTCACAGTGGTGGAAGTTTGAAAAGATGAACACAGAAGCTTGATTTTCCCCACATTCTACACACAGTACAGCATCAACTTTGTGCAAACACACATACCATTAACATATACACCAACATTCACACACTCCCATACACCAACAAAGCATAACTTTGACTGATTTTGACCAAAGTTTGTTTTTTGCGACCTCGTGCATGTATGCACGTATCTCGTTAAACACATTAAGTGGCTGCAGAAATGCAAACCTGCTGTGAACACAGTGACACAAACACCTGTGCGGAAAGGCAGAAACATTTCAAACATGGCTGCTTTACTGTACTGTATAAATTATTGATTTAAGTAGTTGTAAGTCAAGTAAAGTACCATCATCAAGTTACCAGAGCTGAACGTCTTAATCAGTTAAAAAGCTCCAGAGTTGCTCCATTTACACTAAGAAAAAGATTCTTTGTTACAGTCTAAAAGAATAGCACAAACCCTTTGTCTGCTCCACTTAGTTCTGTTTTCTGGTTTCCTCATTTGGGTGAGTAATAATACTCCACCCACTTCCATGAATCATTGTTATTAAGTGTAGTGAGAGGAAATATTCTCACCTGGCTGCTTATATTTCATGGTCACGTTAAGGAGGCGAAAGTTAAGAGGCACAAGAACACAGTGCTCTCTCTCTCTCTCTCTCTCTCTCTCTCTTTCTGGTTGTTGGTAGTGGGATGTAGAACAGAGGTTCAGCGTGTGTGTGGATTAAGCACGAACTCCAGGCTTTGCATTTGGTTTGAGATTGAATTAAGGTGAAATTACAGGAGATATCTGAATCAATCAAACTGGGTCAATCTGGATCATGTAATTGCTTTAACTATTAGAGAAAAAAAAGATAATACAAAAGAATACAAAAATATAATTACCATCTGTTTACCATCTTGAATTAAAGAAGGGCAAACAGAAAATATACAAGAAAAATGATGAAAATATATTTTGAAACACAAAAGGTAAAAGGAAAAATTCTAAATATACAAAGAAAAATTGTCCAACATAATAATCTACACATTGACCACTTTATACTTTAAGGCTGAGAAATAAAAAGGAGTGATGCTAGCATTTAAATTCTCTCTTATAATATTCAGTTTCCACAGCGTGATAATGATGATGATTATGATGATGATTATGATAGCTTTTAGCATTTTCAGTGGCTTCCTGGTTTTTACAGGGGGCATGTGCTGAGTTGTGTTTGTTGGGGATCGTGGTCGTGAAGGGGCGTCTTCCCAAGAGTGGCATGTCTGTTTCCGGTGGGGATTTTTAAATGTATGTGTGTGTGTCACAATAGTGATTTCAACAAAACAGCATCTCCGTGGCTCAACAGGATCAGACACTGAGACAAATAGGAGAGGTGACACTTTGGTCATCCAACACTTGAAAACAGAGAGAAATGACGAGTGTGTGTGTGTATGTGTGTGTGTGTGTGTGTGTGTGTGTGTGTGTGTGAGAGAGAGAGCGAGAGACAGAGAGTGATGAGAGTAAAGTAGTGTAGTAGGTGGGGACCCTGAAAAGTTTTTGTTTTCAGAACATGGAGAATTGGTGAGACAGCACTTTGTTCTAAATTGATCTTCTACAGCGAGTCCTAGCTGAAACACATAAACCCTTACATGTGCGTGCGCACACACACACATACACACAGACACACACACACACACACAATAAAAGCCAGAAACATCAACACAATATAATCCCAGACACTTTGTAACAGACCAATGTCGAGAGAAAAATTTGATTCTCCCTTCTGCACTGCTTGAAATGAAAAAGGTTTTGGTATGATGGTAGGAGAGTGTGTCTGTGTGCGAGTATGTGTGTGTGAGTGTGTGCATATGTGCGTGTGGCTAATACTGTGTTTCTTTAATGAGCTCGGTTTACACACTTCGTTAATTGGCTGGCACAGCAAGGAACTGTCCAAGATCTACAGACCATTGTGTGTACACGCACACACGTACGCACACACATCTCCATTTCGCTCTGCTTATTTATTCATGTTTTAGTGAGTTTGTTCCACTAGGTTCACTTGCGGGGTGCTGTAGTAATTGCCACTATATTCTCTACATTGATTTCTACTCCGACTGCAAGACTGTCGACCGCGCACGTGGGCACAAGCAAACACACACACACACGTGCTCACACACACACGCGTGCTGTAGCTGTCTGCAACCCCATTTCTTTGCAAATCTTCCTTTGCAAGATGCAAGTGCAAATTGCATTCTCAGTCGTGTTTGTATCCGTTTATCCATTTATCTTGCTAATATGTTTAAATTCCCGGCAACAATCAGACAGGTAAGGGAGGAAACTGTAAGAGTTCTAATTTAAGAATCTGAGCAAGGCAGAGTGTTGCGTTCTTTTTGCACACCTCTGATCATGCTGCCTGTAAAAATAGCATCAACCCCCAAAATCCCAGGCTGTGCTCAGGCTGCTTGCAGCTTGGGCTTTGTGTGTGTTGAGCCGAAGCAGCTACAGTGGTATAAGAGTGAAAATTCTTACACCAGATATTTAGAACAGAGATGTTCACCTGGTTCTATCAGACGACATTAATGAATAAGAATGTTGCTGTAAATTGGTTATCCTGATTTAGCTCTGCAGATAGACAAGGCACAATAGCAGTTAAGAGAAGGGTGACTGCTTTATGAACATGAAGCAAATAGGTACACTATGTGATAAAATAGTGGTAAAATAGATCTATTTTAAAGGTAAAATGGATAAAATAGTGAAATGAGATAAATCAAACCAATCAATGATGATGAGAGAGGAGATGAAAGAAGGACACAGCAGTTCTTTGGAACAACTATTACGAAGATTTGTTGGCCAGAGTTTGGTTTTGGTGATGTCATGTGACCTCCATTCTGTCTTGCAGCAGAAAGATGTTTTGCAGATTCTGCACAGAAAACACACAAACATTGTACACGGCTGCATATGATAGTCCATTCAGATTAGACTGTGTGTGAGAAAGGGAGACAGCTATGCTAAACATGATTACAGATGGGATGGTTTGTGTGTGAGTGTGTGTGCATGCGTGTGTGTTCTCCTGGATGTGAGCAGACAGGACAGGAGGTCTGCAGGGAGAGATAACTGCTCAAATCTGTCCTCTCCTTCTCACTCACACTCCTCTGCTCAGACCTCTAAAAGCTTACCCCTCGGCTTACCCCGCATGGACACACATGCACACACCCTTGCATGTACACACATGCACGCACAGATCCTCACATCAAGTCTGTCCTCAGCTCCTATTTCAGTCTTTACACTTCCAGCAAAGTACTTTGGATTCATTTGAGAGAAACAGACAGAGAGGAAGATAAAAAGGAGGACGGACAGTGAGTGCATTAACGCAGCTCTGTCCAGTCTGGGTTATCATCTATTAATGAAGTGCCAGCCACAAGTTCACACATGCAGGAGGAGTGTATAAGGACACATGCACTTGTGTCCGCTCGCGCGCACACACACACACAATTCACAGACACCACAGGGGAGAAAGTCAGAGAGGTGATGTTTAATATTTAATCATGATGCTTTAATGCTAAAATTGTCTTAAGAGGGCACAACGCCAAGTTCTCCCTAAAAAAGTTTAAAATCAAATATTATTAATCAAATATCCAAAGCCAGAGTTTTCAGCATTTGTTAATGGAGGTACGACCATTCTAAAGGTATTTTACTATAAGCCTCCAATTAAAGCCCTGCGGTCTTCCATACTCCATCTTTTTTTTCTTTATTTTCCCTCAGCAGTGACCTGTTGCCATCCTCTTACCTCCTCCCACATGAACAAACACCACCGGTGCTGATGGATTCTCCCTGCAACCTGCACCCTGCACCCTGCATCACTGCATCACTGTATGTCCAATTCCTTTTCCAAACACTTTGGGGGTTACAAAGAATGAGCCTATGTCCAGATGACCATGTATTCATGCTGAGAAGTCTCAAATGTGAGTAAATCTGAGTTTAACACAACTCAGCCTCCCTCTATGAAGGACAGGACAGCAGAGGACAGCACCGTCTCCTTGTGGGCAGCATTGACATACTCATAGGCCGAGAAATGGCCGTGATCTACTGAACTTGTCATATCAAATAGAACAAGAATGATCACGTATATAACAATACCAAAATTATTATATACATACAAAATAATACCCAACATATCTAGAATGAAGAGAATTTTGAAGGAAAACAAATGCAATGGTTTCAAAGGTAAGGGTTACGGCAATAGATTTTACCTACTACAAACCTCCTCTATAAATGATTATGTTTTTTTTTTACTTATACAATCGTACAGTTATAAACTGTATAACAATGGGTAAGTGATGTAAAAAAACTACTCATTTAAATCGATCCAACTAACTGACAGTTATTTCCATATGCAGTGAATCATTGGGGCTGCACCATGGAGAGCTCCTGCAAAGAGGAGATGAGGCTCCACATTTCAGAACCTCGGTCAGCTCCCAACTGGAGGAAAGCAATACTCAACGTCCTGTGGACGACATGGAGTTTAAGGTTAGTGTTCTATACATGAGCACTCCTCATATAATGTGCAGCATACCCACAGATTAATACCCGCAGTGTACACTGATAGTGGCGTCCCTCTGTGCACACCTCCAAAAGATTACATCACCTCCTCCATCACCACTGTTACACTATGTAAAAGACTTGCAGAGAACATCCAGTACACCTAAAGTATATATACAGAGTACATTGTAGATTCTCTGTACATAGGAATATGATGTATTCATCTATTAATTTGAAGACAGAGATGAGCCTAAATGTGAATTTATTTGCAATTTATTGATGCTTTATATTTAATGTGATGTTTAATTATTTATACTCAATAAGTTCATCAATTAAGAACACTTTATTTGAAGTGTTGTAATGGTTTATGCATTTGCTTTATATTGATTTGCTGTTTGTTTACAACCTAAAAACATTCTGGCTTACTTGTACTTGTATCTGACAAGACAGCTTATGTTTGACAGGACACAGGATAAATGTCACAACATTCCACCTGCGATTTTTTGTATATGATTGTTTTTAAAAGAATGTTTTGTTTGTGCTCCTCCTTTGTGCACTTTTGAAGGAAGAGTAGACAAGCATCATTTCTGCATGGTTGACTTAACCTCAAAATCTGAGGTAAACACCAATGGGTCCAGCTTCATAAACACTGGATTTTATTTTCAATTGCTGTAAAATACCAAAGGTTTCCGATGATACCAACAATATTAGAATGTATTCTGGGGAAGTCTGTCTAAAATTAGAAGGAAATAATATCTATATAATATTAAAATACAATTAAAAGAGAAAGAAAAGAATTTGATGGACCATTAGAGTGAAATAAAATATAATAAATTAAAAATGCTACTGCTTTTCCATGACGTATACAGAATTATTAATGAGTTTCTGATGTAAAAAAAAACAACAAAAAAACTCAAAATGATTTGTCTATGAATTCCAATGTTTTATCTGTGATAAGTCTTTAAAAAGGTTATCAGAAGATGGAAGTGTTAAATAGAAGTGTAATGTTTACATAACGGGGCAGACATGCTCTAAAACTAAATCCAAAATGTCTGTATGTGAGTGTAGAAAATATGTGAGAAAACATATTGAAAAGGATAATTGACAATGTAATTCCTTGTGACCAAAGGCCCTGCAGCCACAGGCACTGCAAGTTAAGCCTTTCTTTGTGCCCTTCTCTGCCACAGCTGCAGCCTGAGAGAGGACACAAGGCCGGCTCAGCCTCATCACATAGAGCCAGGCAGAATGCTAATGGAGTTGGATTTAATCAAATTGAAAGCAGCCTTTTGGTGATTCACGGCTTTAAGTTCAGAATTCTGGTTGTGCATTCACAGCCTCTCTCTGTCTCTCCCACAAAGTCTGAATCTCATCCTTGCATGGACTGAAAGAAAGTTGTGTTATCTGCTGGCAGACAGACATGCCTGCCATGTTTGGCCTTTAATCATATAAAAAGTTAAAGTCTTACACACATGTAGACCTGCTAAACCATCCAAAAACAGTTTTCAGACAAATCCCTACTTTAAGATTTCCTGATTAGTTGATCGATAGGAGACAGTGTGGAGAAATTACTGTTTCAACGACTAGTTTGGCCTTTTGAAGGCTATAAACACTATTAAAAGTGTGAAAAAAGTAGACCTAGCCAAATCAGCCAAATGAGTTGTAGTATATCGGCATATTGGATATTGACAAAAAATCTAATATCGTGCATCCCTAGACAGGATACAGGAAAAACAACACAGCACTCCGCTTGTCATTTTTTGTTTATGACTGTATGCTTCTCCTTTATGAACTTTGGAGGAAGAGGAAACAAGCATCATTTCTGCTTGGATGGTTTTACCTCTTAAACTCTGAGGTAAACACCAATGGCTCCATCTATATAAACACTGGATTTTACTGTGTAAAACACCCAAAGTTTCTTTGCCAAAAGTATTAGAATGTATTCTGGGAAATTCTGTATAAGATAATGAAAAATTAATATTCTTTAATATGTATATGTTCTATATTATGGATTTTATTTTAGATTCAAGTAATAAAATAATAAAATGTGAAATCATAAAATAAAAAAG
>OMNV01008347.1:0-14343 GCA_900303265.1 Brotula barbata
GTACCCGGTTACCATTGTCAAGCCCCGTTGGTATCCTTATGGTCCCTCTCGTTTCTTTCACAAAGAAAGCACGCACAAACACACACACACACACACACACACACGCAGAGTTGAGCACACACACTCTTCTGTCCCTGGCTGCTAGAGTAAACATACCATCTCCATAACAGTGCGAGGTGAATTCGCTCATGCATCAGAATCTACCATCAAATATTTATCATGGAGCAGCAGTGATTTTGACCGTGTGCTCATGCTTTTGACAGCACTCGCCTGCTGCAATACTTATTGGAGTAAACACGGACAATCCAATATCGTTGTTCTTTTGACTGCTTGCAAAAGAACTCAAAAGAACACTGAGCATATGAGATAATCCATCAAAACTTCCCTGCATATTCTATAAGCTGTCAAAAAAGTGGAGACATGTTACCACAGGCAGCGCAATAAAAGCTGATTTTTAAAAATTACAGGAGAAGAAAAGAGTGACACACAAGCACTAACAAAATCAATGTTCATACAAGGAGATGATTTTTCACACACATACACACCTGGCCAGTTAATGAAGAAAATATGGGGGTGACGTGTTAAAGCTGTCTCACCGCAATGGCCATTTTCTTTCAGCACGGTTAAGAGAAGCATCGTCTCGGGGTCTTGTCTACATGATTCATGTCATTTACAAACGCTAATCAAATCTGCATGCTGCATAATCTCCGACATTAGGCAATGTCTTAAACCAGCAGCTGGCAGCCAGAAACTTGAGTAAGTAAATAAGTCACTGGCATGGATCAGTAGACACATCTGCATGCTTGAACAGACACATTTAAAATGCCACCAAAACACTGTCCCAGATTCTGCCCCCAGCCAAACGACATCAAGTGCTCACGTACAGGTCCCTTAATGCCAGCGGGCAGTATGTGGAGCAATCAAAGAGATAAGCATCCTATTTAACGTCAGTAAAAACCCAGCCCAGAGAGCATTCTGGTGTCTCCTGTTATCACACTGAGCTGCTGGA
This sequence comes from Brotula barbata, assembly GCA_900303265.1. Classification (NCBI taxonomy): domain Eukaryota; kingdom Metazoa; phylum Chordata; class Actinopteri; order Ophidiiformes; family Ophidiidae; genus Brotula; species Brotula barbata. The sequence goes on from OMNV01008347.1 coordinate 1,010, forward strand.
TTCAAACAAGCTGGGTAACTAGGTCAATGATGCTACGTAAACTGTTCCACTTTACCCCTTGCTGGACTCAAAATGGAGTTGGCTGAGGTAGAGAAGGCACGCGGACTCAGCATGGTGATGCAGTGTGACACATATCAACATCCTCTGGCAGAGCCGCAGTCATGGCCGCCCATGACGGTAAACAGGTAAGATGGGCCACAGTAAAGCACACCAAAATGTGCTCCCAATACAATATTCAAATCTATATAAAGCAGTCAGGTTTTAACGTAAAACACTGGCATTTTATCCTCACATAACAGAGTCCAGACTGCGCATTTTTGATCAGATGCGCTCCTTGGCTTGTTGGAGCACTTAAATCCAGTATGTAAATCTGACTTGTCTTACCTGAGCTGAGTGAGACGGTGTCCTTCTCCCATGATACAACAGTGACGTAGGCCTCGACAGAAGCAGGGATAATGCACTTGAAGACCGCTACACTGCCTCTCATGGCCTTCTGGTCAGCCACTCGAACTGTGTAGGGTTCTCTTGAAACTGGAGAGGAGCACACAAAAAGCTTAATTCACAAGACACCGCCGACTTTTGTGTGCATTGTGCAGTTTTTACGTCAGTATCTTTGTTCAGTGGGTCCAGGACCAAGCCCTGATGTTGGAAATCGTCCAGGGGTTCAAATGTCCTTGAGTTAAATTAATCCCTCACAGCTTCAGCAGTGAAAGCAGTTGCTGGATTTCAGCCTACAATTTTTTAATTTTTGCCATTGAAAAGCTGTAATGGAATTATGTCTCAAGACATTATTTGGAAATTATTAATCCATGTTATATTGTATGATTAAGTTTGATTTTCACATTCCATTGATAAACAAATGGAATACAACGGTGCTCACCAGAGAGAATGTGGAGTATATACCGCAGTGGTGTGGGTCCGATTCCAACCAATTATAATAAAACAGAAAGACCAAATGAAAAAAACCTTGTAAGACATTTTGATGGAATATCTCCAACAGGCCAAATCTGCACAACACAGAGATTTTGTTGCAGTCATACAAAGTATTGAGGGTGTGTTTATGAGAAATAGGCTTCACAAAGGAAACCTCTGCTTTCATTTTCCTTTTTTCCTCATGTCCTGTGCCAGAGATCAACTGGCCTCTATACTTTACTTTGAGAAACTTTAAAGTTTGAAAGCCAAACTATTTAAAATCTAAAGGAGGCTAAAATGTGAGCGCTACATATATAGAATATTTGTGGGGTTGAAGTGCCGAGTGATATTTACAATAAGTATCAATAACACAAAAGCAATGACCAATGCTACCAGTGAACAACAACCCACAGTACTTCTGTTACCATAACATCTTTCATTTATTTGTGCTGCTCATCTTACATTTCCTTGCTCTCTCTCTTACTACTATTTCCCTCATCACAAGCACTGCTCCTGCACGCCAGCTCTACTAATCCTTCCTCCGTGGACTCACCAGCCTTGATGTGGACATCCTGACTCCTTATCTTGCCAGAAGGGTTCTCGGCAGTGCAGTAGTAGGTGTTGTCGTGAATCAGCTTGCTGAAGCTGGACGGCAGGAAGTTAAAGATCTGGAGGGTGCCATTTGGGTGGACATGGCGGATGCCCGGGACATCGTAGATCTCCTCGCCGGTAGCCAGATACCAGCGCAGCGAGGCAGGCTGTGCACCGGCAGCAGGACAGGGCACAGAGGTCCCTGTGGTGCTGGCAAATACTACCTCTTGCAGAGATGCATTGACAAAGTATAAGCTGGAATGTAGGTCCTCACTGAAAACTGCAAGAGAAGAAAACATATATGTTGTTGTTACAAGCACTACTTTCAAGTCTTCTGCATAATTTTAATGACATATTGTCATTATTTAACTGTATGTTTGGAGTTTGGAGGTCAGCTGAAATCTGCACCCGATACTGAGCCGGTCACAGTTTTTCACTATATTCCTGCAGGACAGAAATACTAAATAAACTACAAAATACTCAAAAAATACATGAATACATTTGATGTGGCCATAAAATCAGAATCTTAAATGGAAATACAGTTTGTTTTGTTTTATAACTAGATGTTATTATGTCTTTCTATCACTTTCACATTAATTCAGTGAGTTAGTTCCAAGTTGTTGCTCCATTGGCTGAGGGCTAGCTAGCTATCTAACCTTGCCCTCTAATATCTCAATGAACAATTTGAAGGCAAATAAAAAGAACATCCAAGTTCCTTAGATTGACATTTTTGTAAAGTGCTGCGTAGAACAAAATCAACCGTATCATTCCTGCATTGATCCAGATGTCCTCTCTGACGCTGATACACGATTGTTTGACTTCGCTAGCTTAGCACTGGTGCATTTAGCAAGGAGAGCCTTCGTTTTTACAAACTTTATTGACAAATTGTAAATTATACAAAAACACTGTTACTGTCATACAACATACAACTATAACTACTACTACTACTACTACTACTATTACCATAGTACTATATTCTATTTTTCAGGTGAAAAATTATGACAGATGTTTGGATGAATGAGTAAATTGAAAAGTGAAAATTCCAAAATACAGAACCTAAAAGTACTGTGATACAAATTACATTTGGATTTCTTTCAAGACCATGAAATACACGATATAAAATAGCATTCTGTATTTGAAACACGTAATTCAAATACAATAAGAATAAAAGAATACAATTATCAGTCCAATCAATTGTTAGGATTCATGTAAATAGTACTGACGTATTAACAGTAGAGCTAACACTATACGTGGCATCTCAAGGACATTAAATATACATAGACTACTATCAATTATGAAATAAGTTCATCCACCTTGATAATGTTCTATCTTTGAACACTTCATCACAGGCACAAAGATGTTAAACAGCATTTCCAGAAAGGGACTTGGCAAATAAATGACAATTTTGATCTTGTATGTATGTACTTTAATGATGGGAATTTCTGTGAGTGGCAAATAAGAAAGAGAGGAAATGCTCAGTAAATGATGCAAAAAAACTTATATAGCCTGAATGTGTGCGTGATGTGTGTGAGCGTCCAGGTTGCCATCTCAGCCTGGTAACGAGCCCGTGAGCTCTGCACTAAATGGCTTACAGTGACACTGGCAGCTGGCTTGGACCCTCCCTGGGGAGAAAACATTTTAGCACTTCATAAATTCCTAACAAGGTCTCAAATTGCAGACATTTCCATCCTTTTCTCTGCTCCAGTAGCTCTAACCCAGCAATGAGACACTCCAACGACCTGCACGTGTACACACGCACATAAGCACAATCACAGTTTTAGGTAATGGACAAACATTTAAAATGACTGGTAAACGAATGTAAAGCTAGATATTGCATTTTTGTATATTTGTCTTTTGATTTGATTCAGATTTTATTATACACGTTATAATTCCTTCTTTGTGTTGTAAGTATGTGGGATTCCACAGGTTTGATTCCCACTGTGCCGAATTTAAATGTCCTCTTGCTCAATGAACAACTGGCCTCATAATCAATGTTTTTATACAGTTTCAACCATGACGCAAAACTAGAAATTTAAATTGTTAAATTTAAATTATGATACATTAGGCACATTAAACTAGCTCCTCCCTGCTGTTGGTTCCACCAATGCCGGTTTGTGAGATAAATTACAAACTCGCTCACAAAATCTCAAAATTCCTTCCTCAGATTTCACAAAGCAGTTAGCGAAAATAAAATTTAAATCTTATCTATTGAGTCAAACATTTTTAAGACTTGACAGGTGGACTTAAGACTTTTGTATGCTACACGAGGCCTTATTATTCACATCAACAAATGTGTGACTTTTTAAGGATTTGCAGAAACCCTGGATAAGACCAATAGGACAGAGTTTTCTCAAGGCTTGTTCGGCTATCATAGATCTGTACTCTCTTAGTTTATTCAGAAAAATTACAACCATTGGCCAGGTAACATAAGCATATTTTGTAAAGTACTATGCGCCGGCAGTAATGGTCTAAAGAAGAAGCAAATGTAATCAGACAGTGACATGCAGCTCTCTCTTCTATTTGTTTGTGTCACACATCTCATCCGTCTACTCTGTGAATGCTAGCGGTGATGATTCCACACTCACGGCTGCATGCATCTGTGTGTTTGCCCCATCTGTGGATCGTACAGGGTGCTGTCTAACAATGCACTTCTGCTTGTTCTGCACATTTTTCTGCACAAACATGGCAGCTACAGTCTGTAGCTGAACAGCATGGAACCTCCATCTATTTATCTGTGTATTCATCAGCCCGTAATAGCCACATACACACACACACACACACACACACACAAAGGGCTCCGTCGCATTCCACTCTTTCTATTTATTACCCATTAATAGAAGCTGAACATCCTCCTAATCAATCAAAATGTGTAAAATGCTATTTAGTGATGCATGTAACAATATTTTACTTAGATGTTTATTTCATGTGCATACCTTTTCTTAGTTGGTTAATGGTAAATAAATCCTCCTGTCAGATTGCTAGATTGCATGAATTTCATACTGAATGTTGCATATGAAAAGCATTAAATGCCTCGTTGCCTTCGCTTATGTGATTAAAAAAAGATCTGATTTCATTTTTATGGCCCCAGCAGAAACATTTATAAACAATCCTATGCAGAATTTTGCATTAAAATGTTTGTGCTCGTTTAAATCTTTTAAGATGCACGTGGATAGTGTGCTGGGTTCTCTGTGGGCCTGTGGCAACAGCCGAGATGAAAATAATACATCAAAGTCATATTAAATTCTGATTCATTCTCTTTTTGCAGCTGGCACAGGGAGTATCAATCTTCAGGGCTCTGTTGATAATACAGACTGCAGCTATGAGGAGAGGGGGGGTCAAGCCCACCTATTCATGGACGGTGCTCAAGGATAGTGAGAAGGAGAACGCATTTTAAAATCACTCGTCTGGATTTTGAAGCAAAATGTATTAATTTTGTATTCAAGTGGAATATGTTCTATCAGATGAGAGGATTGCAATAAAGACGATTAGCTGTAATATATCAGGAAATAAAGTAAAATAAAGGCTGCCGTTTTATTAAAACAATATTCATAGATGAAAATACCCTGAATTTTACTTTTTTAAAACCATAAATATTTGCTGCGGCACAAAAGAGAAGATACAACTGGCCCACACATCTGCAGATGTCATTTTCCTACCTGGTTAATTGATACTTTGAAAGTTATGGTGCTACAAAAGCAAATGGCTGGAGAGAAGCAGATCAAAGGAGGCTGGGAAGCTTGTATTCTGCGCGAGCGCTGCAGAAATTGGATTAGGATTTATGTCATGGCTGTTTTGATATCCGTCTATTTCTCATATAAAAGTACGCGAGAGCAACTAAATTTAAACTTGCTCAGCGGTAGCAAGATTGATTTAATTAAAAAAAAAAAAGGCAAGGATTCTCGTGGACTGGTGCATATCACTGCACTGCTCCTTTCCCTAATGACTAAACTCTGGAGCCAGAGCACAAATGGTCCTGCGATGCAGGTACATGGCCCCCCCCAGACCTCACAAAGAGCACCATGTCATGGCCCAACAAATGGCCTCAGGGCTCAACCACTTATAATACATCGCCCGAGAGGAAATCAGTAATTGGCATAATTTTTCATGAGCTCAACCGTAAAGGTGAAATAAATGACACTGTTCAATAATGCATTATATGCATCTATAATTGACTGTGATTTTTCTACAGACGCAATTTCTTCAGAGGGAAGGCAGAGGGAGAAAAGCTGTGTCATTTGGACCTTTTTCTGTTAGATATATAGAACAGTGCCATCCTCATAGACTTGTTATGGTACTCTGATTACTTTTTTGTGCTATCAAGGAAAATAATGGGGCTTTTGTTTTATTTATCATTTTACCCAGTATACTTGTATAACATTGTACCAACCACATTTTAGAGGTTCTACATTGCAAAATTGCAACTCCACATGGAAGTAAAAATGCAGTACAATAGGCAGCTGTAATGATATCCATTAATAACTTTCAAGGCTCACAACAGCTTTTAATAGTTGTGTCATATTTCTGTAGCATGGATGGATTCTGTCGTTACGCTGTTTCTTGTCAAATGTGGTATCAACCATTATAACGTATGTTTGTCATATGTATTGGGTATCAAGAGATGCTTAGCCTTACATGGTGGAAAAGAAATTCTACAATCCAGATGTACATGCAGATCATCTCTGAGGAGGACAGAGGTACAGAAGCCTCCTACTGTAATCATTTTAGTATTTATGCTTCAAAAGGATCACGCCATCAATTGAAAAGTCCTGTGAATGAGCCGTTAATATTATAAGACTTTCAAAACAAAAAGGGACACAAATTCTGAAATTTATGTGTGCCGCTATTTAACATCCTAATCTCTTTGGCAGGTCATAATTATCTATTTGGTTGAAATATGGCATCATGAAACACTGTGATAAATCTGTAATAATAATAAAAGTAACAAAGCAAAACAAAATGTCATGCATATGCACAAATTCACATTTCACAGCTGGACAAAATAGTCAGAAAGTAGAGAACTGTAGAGTGCCTTGCTCAATAGTAACTCAGTATTTGCTTTTGAAGACTACGCCAGCATCACCCACTCACTTTTCAGTCCAAGTATGCAAACCAGCAACCTTCTGTTTCCAAGCCTACCACTGAACACCACAACACAGTAACAGTGTGAGCTGAACAGAATGTGGACAATGTGTGCGTGAGTGTGTGTGTGTGTGTGTGTCACAGCTCTCATGACTGAGCTTCACTTAAGGTGCTAGACTGAACTTGTTAGATTTTTTCTTGCTGTAACAAGGAATCTGACATTTTATGAATATAGGAGACATTTAGGTTTGGTAACTCCCATACTGCACAATGTAACAATAATAATAGTAATAATAATAATAATACCTCCTCGAATTGTTTGTTCCTTTGTTCGTATTTGCAGGACTGTTGGGTAGGGGCCGCCCATCACTTCCTGATTTATATAGTGTTGGTGATGTCATCGCTGACATTACTGGGAGAAACCACACGAGGGTTTTTTCCTTTCTGTAGAAGAGTTTCTTATGTTTGTTTCATGAGTTTGAAAGTAATTGTACAGAGTTATTTATAGTTTAAAGAGTCATTTAGTTAAGTGAATGAGTTTGTAAATTAATTCTAGGACTTTTTTTTTTTTAAAAACAGAAATGTGCCGATTAACCTCATTGTGTTTGGTACAGGTTGAAGCAATTCAGGTCCGACTCAACCACCCTACATAAGGGTAGGTGAGATTCGTGCAAGAGAGAGAGAGAGAGAGAGAGAGACTGCTGACTCTACCTTCTTCGGTCTTCCTTGACATTTGAGCTAGATTATTCTACCATAATAATAATAACAGGATATGTTTACAATTTAATTACCCATATTTGTGATTTTAAAAAAAAATAAAATTATTCACAACAACATACATGCCTTCTAACCTCCAAAAATCTTTTCTTTAGGAACATTCATTCATTAATTAGAATCAAATTTTACTGTACTATACTGTTATGTCAAAAAATAATATTTGTCATGGTATTTATTCTCCCGTAATATATTTAAAAAAAAATGTGAAATGGGGAAGCGGCCCTCACAACGTTTTCACACAGTTACAGTACAATTAGACAAACGTCACCTCTGGTTCTGCCTCATCACAAACCTGTGATCCTTTCCACAATAGAGTGGATGAGTTGACAGGGTGTAACCAAGCATGACAGCGTGCTTTCAGAGCCACCGGGGCGCTTCATTTACGTAAACGTGCAATCAATGCAAATGGAAGCAAACAGCAGGTAAAGAGGAATGCAACTGTATTCTTACTGCAGCCTAAGAAGGGAAAAGGAAAACCCAAAGCCCGACCGCCTTTTGACTGTAGAATTCACGGTTCACCTATTACAAGGGGCCTGATCAAAGTCACACAGAGCTGGAAAAACAGGTGAGAACCCATTAAATCCCATTCTGTAGTCTTTTATGCAATCTGCTTTTTCATGGAGACTTTCAGACAATGGAAGAAGAAAGAAGAGCGGTGAGCAAACAAGAAGAGGCAAAGACAGAATCAGAGAGATGGGGCTGATTCAGCCTCCCATGTTTCAGAGGGTACCACTGTGCATTTGTTGAGCAGGCAGAGCCATTGTCCGAGTTGTCATCGCCACCGCAGCATGGCGACTCTGCACCGCACGGCTGCGTGGCAGCAGGTGCTTCACGGTGACAGTGTGACAGCAGGAACCCTGGGTAATTAAAGCAGCTCTGTGCTCTGTGCCCTCAGGGCAAGTCTGCCCGGGACCTGTAGATCATACCTGGCTGGCTCACATTCCAGACACACGGTAGCCACTTTAACAAATTCCTGTTCCTATTCTAGCGGTTTTTGGATCAGTATCACGATGATGTATGTTTGAATTGTAAAAAATAATTTGAGATCACACGTCCTCGTGGTCCCCACTGTCCCATGCAGGAAGAGTCATTTGGCATAAACTGCAGCTTTCATTGGCTATCAATACATACATATGTGTAAAGAGCAGATAAAAAATTAGCTTAACCTGTGTATAAATTATATTTCAATCGAGCCACATACCAACAGCCATGCTCCTATTAACAATGGACAGTAGCAGAAAGTCAAGCAGACAACAAGGATTTGGGAGTAGACAGTACATGTGAGTAAGCATTCCCACTGATCTGATCTGCCCAGAGGCGATACAGCATGCACAGAAGTTAAATGACTGTCTTCCAATTTGCTCTCATGAATATTAAGCAGTGCTGTGACAGTAGAAAGGGCTGGCTGTACGCAAGCTGCTGATCCACACCGACAGATCCGGGCTCTGATGTCTGGGAGAGGCGGGCATCGCTAAAACAAGCACCACACACAGCCACCACCACCACCACCATGGATGAGCTTCCTCCCTGGTCCATTTTTATGTCTTAAATGGGCCAGAGTGGCTGTCTGTCTCATTAAGGGAAGGCAGAAATCCTGGACTGTTTCAAAACTGAGTGATAAAGACAAGATGTCTAAATTATGCTGCTACTCCTGATGAGTGCACGAGAGAGAGGATCTCGTAGCAAACTATAGCAGCTCCCTCTGCTGCTGATGATGATGAATAAAACTTCCACTACAAATCTAATATTGCTGCGTGATGTAACAAGGCCATAAGTACAAACTCTGTCGTAAATGAAATAACACTGATCGATGGCTTCACTGCATGATAACTTTGTCTTGTGCTTCATCATGTGAACCGAGGCAATACAACTATCTACAATACAGCCATACTACTCTTAATCATTCGTTACAATTATTTCATAATTCCACTAAATATTGAGGAGTGTGCTGTTGCTTCTCCACGATGTCCCGTAATTAAAATGAAAGGAGGAAAATAATGTGTGTTTGTAACAAGTTATTGCTTATCATTTCAGCAAACAGGCCTGGCCCAATAGCATTTACAGTTAAAAATAAATAAATAAAATTGATGGTGTGCATTATTTGCCAGTTTATAAACTCGGAAATACATGAAAATTCTTTTTCTTCGCATATTTGCGACTTTTTTTGTGTACATTGTCGTACAACTACAACCTTCCTGTGTGGTGGGTGGTGGAGATCAATACATTTATAATCATTAGGATTATAGATTTTAAGAATATTATGACAATATGAACAAGAAGGGCACTCATTAGAGCTGTTACCTGAATATGCCTTGGCAAATTATGCTTTGTTAATAACGTTGAATAAATGCTGTAACGGTATAAATGGCACTTGCTACACCAGAAACCGTAATTAAAAAAAAATCCAAATACAGAAAAAAAAATGCACAACTTCATACCTTTATATATGAATTTGTTACATTAGTCTTCTTTTTCAGTTCTGGTCCTACCACACGGCTGTTTGTTGTCCATTTTTATATTCATAATATCCATGTAAACACAGGTATTATAAGAGAGTATAACAGGTTGCTACCACCTCATATGCTCAATGCAAGAATGTGTTAAATGCAGCAAACCTTCATCACTCAACAAAGATATTTTCAGCCCATTAATGAGTCGCTCTGTTAACCTGACAACACACTGCTGTCAAAACAGTTAGCTTTGTAGCTTTCACTGTTTGTCACTAAAAGCCTGATCACCTGCCTGATCACACACGTAAACATCTGAACATTTTTTTCCTTTACAATTACCTTTGTAACTTGCTATTAAACTTAAAAATGTCTGTCTGAGACCTGACTGGATATAATGAAATTGTTTCCAGGAAAATCTAATGGTCAGCATACACGGTCTCTTTTGATAACAAGATTAAGCTGCAGCTTTCGCATTGTGCGGATGCCTGTTGGCAGAGACTGTACCTCACGACAATGTGGATGCACACGCTAGGTAGACAAGGAGACACCACACATACTGGGCAAATAACCTTATTTTGTCACCAAACATTAAAGTTATGTGCCTTCCAAGAAGTTGAGACTGATGGCGTCCTCACCTCATCACTGCAGGCCTGAATATATGGAGGGTTGACTGTACACAAGACCACATGACAACCTTTGGATCTGATTGATGTCACCGCTATTTCAACCCTACGATGCCTTTATTTTCACCGCAAAGGAACAGCAATGAAATTTCCGAACAAACTTAGTAAACTACTAGAAGGAGACAGTCGAGGACAAATCACAAAATTATTTTCAATTTTGTTTTTTGAGTAGATTGAAGCAAGAAAGGAGCTGGTAGCCTTGGAGGTGCAACAAACAGAAACCAACAGGAGACCTTAAAGTGCTTGGAAATAAAAAGAACGGCAGAACAACGACACATCCAAACAGTCACCCAAAATCAAAATAAAAGAGCATGGCCCTGGTAACTATTCACAGTTCCAGCACCGTGGCGCAGAGCCAGAGCAGTCAGACGTACTACTGCAGACTTCAGGAGCTCCAGATACACAGGTAACACAGCAGAAACAATCTATGAGTCAGCAACCAAGCCACACAAAGTATGTAGTGAAGGAGGTTTCCAAAGCCAGATTCGTAAAAATCTCCTCCATCAGCAGAACGTACTCTCTAATCAACAGAATGTGTTCGCTGGTCAGCGGAATGTGACACACCACGTTGCCACGTTAGTAACTTCCAGTGTTCAGTGGATCCTCTGTCCTACATGGCGTTCATTGGGGAGTTTAACCAGGCTGTGGGTAACACGGGTGAGAGTCATCGAGTCGACTACTACAACCTCAAGTAGCCTACACGTGGTCGGATGCTCAAGCCTTGCAGGGGAAACAGTGATCTACAAGGAAGGAAAAAGCTATTTCTTCATAATGACGGACTTGGAAATACGTGGTTTAGAAGTAAGTTCATTCATTGAGCTGTCCAAGGTTTACATATATAACAATGATCTACTCCAGAAGGAGAGCATCCCTCCCTCAGTCAGATCCAGCTACCAAGCATTCAGGTTGAGGTGGTCTTATGGTTGGGTGTCTTGGCAAGTTGTTCAAAGCCAGGAAGAAGGGCCACTACAGACAGTTCTTGGTTTGGATTATCTTTGGGGAAGGCATAGCCCTGAGGAGGACATTTGCTTTCAGAGGAACGCACACTGATCGGTGTCCTGACAAGATTAAATCTGGTGGCAGTGAAGGTTATCAAGTTGACGTTTTGCTAGGTGAAGGTTACGGAAAAAGTACCAGGCATGCTTTGTTGCTCATGCCTCTTCCTCACCCACATGCTTTGCCCTAAGGAAAACTGCAGAGGACGTAGGGGGGGCAGTGGGCAAAGATGTGGTGGATACTGTGCTCTACAGATTGCACATAGACTGTTGTCTAGCGTCTTGGCCAGAGAGCTCCGAGCCCTATACCTTAAAGGTGGATTCAACCTAAACAACAATCAAACCTGTGGGGTTTGGACATCTGCATTCTGCACAGTTTCATTATTTAACTGATGCACCAGATGGAGGCCACGGCACATAATAATAAGGGCACAGGGCACAGGTCACTGCAGGCTCCTGATAGGGAACAGTGACACAACTGAAATGAGCCATAACCAAAATGGAGCTCATGGCAGCCCTTGTTGGGTGGATGGGATGTTAAAACGGGAATTTTCGAGTCCCACTCAAAGAAACAAACTCGCTTTAAAACATTGATCCCAAATATTTTTCACAATAGTAAGAGATCATTTGAGCCTGCACAATGATGATACTCAAATCCAGTGGACCAAGCACCAAGAGGGCTAAAGATGAAGGATTTGGTAGTGTTACTTGGCTGCAGGGCCCAACAGTTTCAAGGTGGAGCAATGAGTACCTGCCACTACTTGAAGAAAGAAAAACTTGGAACTGAGAGATAACATGATAATAGTGGACGAAACACCCCCCACAACTCCTGCTGTCTGGGGAACATTCAGACGAGACTGAAGTTACATAGTTGACCTGTTGTAGCTAATAGATGTTCTTATGGTATGACCATTATTTCGGAATGTGTCACAACTGTTCTGATTTCCGCATAAGCGTATAAAGGCCAGAAGTGTAAAAGACACATTAGGATTTAAGTAATTTGTTTGGATGATACAAATGCCAGTCACTTGCCTTGGTGGTGGTGGTAGGTCATGTTTGTTATGAAATCTAATGATGGAACTGTTCTGGCTGATATAGATATTACGTGCCGTCTCTTTAAGCCTTGACGTACTGTTACTACATAAATAAATGTTAGTGCGTCATCTGTAATTCTCCACTTCATCTGTTTGTCATCTGTCATGTAAAGTATTACAACGGGATGATCGGGCAAGTGTAATGTTTACCTGTTCTAAGTCAAACTTATTGCCATGAGCCTGCATTGTCAGATATAAGGAATGCTGCTACCATGGTAGGTACAATTTGGTCTGGATTATCATCTGGCGAGCTAAAATTTATGCTTGGACTGCTGTACGGTGATGAACAGAGCTAAAAACATGGAACCCATATTGTAGAATAGTTAGATCCAGGACAATATTTCTATATGTTGTTATAAGACAAATTCTGTCTAGTCCTGATTGGCCTCTATCAAGCGACTCCTAGTTCAATATTGTATTTTCCTTTTATTCAGCACTGGCTTGATTTTGCCATCATCAAACAAAAATATCAACAGTAAACTATCTTGGCGATGTGGCATGAAATACTGTAAAGTAAAGATATCGTCAAATCAACTCGAATCAGCTACAGTAAAAAAGATCAATTTAGTGTTGTTGATTCTTCCATCTTGACTTCAAGTACTGCTGTATGTGTGTAAGATTTAATGTGTGAATTACTGCCAATACAGTGGCTGTGACAATCCTTTGATGACATACTGTGCCACTGTTACTGTCAGGGACCAGCAGCTGGTGGAGTGTGTTAATGTTGATGTTACAGCAGCTGGCTGCTCTCAT
>OMNV01008353.1:0-11486 GCA_900303265.1 Brotula barbata
TCATGCCACTGGACACCACAGAGGAGGCTGGGACGTGGCGGGCACGCAAATCGGCGCCGGGGCTGGTTGGCTCATCTGTGGGAAGGAGGTAGGGGGAATGGAGGGAAGGCAGGAGGGAGAGGTGGAAAAGAAGGAGGAGGATAGGATCAGGTGTTAGCAAAGGGCATCAAATAGAGGAAGAACAGCGCAATGGAAATGAGCAAGGGTTAGTTTAAGTTCAGATGTGTAGAGGAGAGGTTTTAAAAGGACAGGAAGGATGAGCAACCACTGGATTACCAACAGAAATGATCATTTAAAGACCCCAAGAGTAACAAGATTCACTTCAGTTCCATTTCTTTCTCCGTATCTACAATTTCTTTGAGAAGCCATGTTGTTATGTGTAGAATCCAGTGACAATTCAGTGAGAACGTGAATCACAGTTTCCAAACCCAAAAAAAATCACAACACACGAGAAGCTAAAATATGCAAAAGTGACTTAAAAAGGCAAAATTCTGAAAAACATTTTAAGCAGACAGATAATACCGTACCTTTACATCCTTTTGGCATTGGAAGAGCTCTGCTACTGCTAAGAGAGTTGCTTCTCTAAAAGATTTATTGGCTCTGGTTTCAGTTCTTTATGAAATCTCAGCAAAGGTTAGCAATGAGTGAGAGAGCGTAAGAGAAAATATAGCTAAGTAGGAAACATCATATTGTTGATGAGGGCTGTTGATTCTGTGTGTTCAGAGTGATGTGTTTGTGTCATGACTGAAAGTGTGCAACATCCTTTGTGCACGCTGATAGAGAGATATATTTACACCATGGCAAGATTTGTAATGGTGTCAGCTAATGCAAAGAGTTGTGAAACCAACACACACACACACACACATACAGGAACCCCCACTTCCTGACCAGCAACCAGCCGAAATATTTGCATATAGTGAGGAGAGGCGAGATGGTTAGTGACATTTTAAATCAGGACGCTGCAACTTAGGGCCTGGCCTGCTGTGTCTGGACAGCAGGGGGCAGCACAGCCTCAGAAAACAAAAGGAATCTGGCTGCGTTCCGTCATTTAGAGATCCACCCCTACAGACCACCACAGACACACACACACACACACACACCCTTTTGAAAATTCATACCGGGGTTTCTTACAGTTTCTCCTTTCATTTCATAGCCTTCTGATTCATCCTCCTCTTTCTAACTTCTCCACTCCTGAATCTTCTCCTCTAATCATCTCGCATCCCTCACATCCCCCTCCATTTCCTCTTCCACTTTCTTCTCCCATTCTTTCTTTTCTCGCCTTCTCTCTCTGTCTGTCTGGCTTTTTTCCATCTCCCACCCGCATTGTTCCACCGACCTCCTTCTCTCCTGTGCATTCTAAGGTCCAACATAAGGCGGAAAACATTCCCAATCTGGGATGAGGAATCTGCCTGTTTACAGCAGGGCACAGAAATAGCCAGGCTGTGGGTTTAACAAAGGCCGTCATTAACAAGCAGCCAGAGAGTGAGCTCAGAGCCACGAGACAGAGACAGAGACAGAGACAGGCCGGCAGAGGGGAGCTACGTACTGTAGCATGCTATCCCCCATTCTGTATTTCTGATCATAAATCTTTCTCACTCAGAGATTAGAGTGAGAAAGATAAGGAGTGGAGCTACAGGAGATGGGTGTTAAAAGTGAGAGGCTTTAGCGAAGAAGGTTGCTGCCAAGTCAGTAGCTGATGATTGCCTATTAAATACATCACAGTAATTGTATTGTCCGAACCAGGGATAAGCAAAAATACATGAAAACGTATCTTAGTGCAAAATAATTCTGTTGTGGATGTATCAAAAGAAACTACAAAATACTAGAATATTGTATTTCAAAATACAAAAATAGATTTGGAGCAATCTTAAAAATGCAACGTTTCAGTTGTTTTTATGCCAATGTTTTGTGTTTCTATCACTTTTTCACTTTTAATCAGTGATAAGAGTTCTGAGTTGTGTGCAACACACCATTAGCTGATGGCCTGCTAGCTAGCTATCCTTGCCTTCTAATATCATATTAACGTTTTCAATGCAAAATGAGTGTACATTAGAGTCACATTTTTTGCAAACTGTTGCAAAAAACAAAACCAACCATAACGTTCCTTCTAGACGTTCCCTCTGACTGTCAGACATTGTTTGACTAAGTTAGCTTCCACTTAGCAATGTTACATCAGCTGCTAGGAAAATTTAGCTAGATAATTTTTTTAGAAGAAACACATTATCATCTAACCATAAACTATATGAAAAAAATGTATACAATCATACAATTTATTTCCTAATACTAAATGACTAAACACTAAACTAAATAATCCAAGGGGAAAATTGTGAAAAGACGTTAGCATGACTGAGCGAAACTATCTTACAAAAAATACAGAACCAAAAAGTATATTCATACAAATTAGATCTGTTTTTTTTTCAACACAGTGAAATACAAAAATGTATTTTGTATTTGAAATAGAAATATGGCTCATTCCTGGTCGAAACACAGCAAACAGCCATAGAAGAAATAAAAAATAAATAAAATAAATAAAATAAAATAAAATATAATGACTTAATAGCTGATCAAAGAATGAGTCACAAAGACCAATAATAGGTATTCAGTGCCAACTTTCAGTAAAATTGGACACTGAGAGTGATTCAGACACAATTAAGTCAATAATAGAATGTTTTCAGGTTCAATGCCCGGGAGAGAGAGCGAGAGAGATGCAAAAATAAGTGAGCATAAGTGTTTGAGAGAAAGAGAGAGAGAAACAGAAGCCCGTACAGAAGGTCTCGGTCCTACTCTGTTGTGTACAGGGTCCAGCTAGTAAAGACATTAACCCACCCACACACAAACCCCTTCATCTCCCAGAAGAGCACAATAGCAGCATTGAGGGCGGGGGCTGAGTGTTCGGGCCCCTACTGTTCCCCACAAGATGGGCCACAAAAACCTCCTGGCAATTTACAGCTTAGATTCATGATGAAAGACTCTAAGTGGGTACAGAGAGCCTTGTTTGGCGGAAAGAAAGTGTTGGATGTGTTGACATACTTTGCATGATAAATCCCAAATAAAAAACAGTCACTTGGTGGAAAAAAACCAAAAAAAAAACAAAGAGTAGAGTAGGAGGACAGGAGAATGTGTTCACCGTCAGACACAGTCTGTCTTTGTGCTCTCCTGCTCGCTACCTCAAAACATCCATGCTGTGCAGACAACAACGGCCTATTAAATCGCATGTTCCCAAACGGGCCCAGATCATATCGGCATCTCTGTCAGAGAGATAAAAGACATGTGGAGAGAGAGTCTGTATATGGGGAGAAGCCAACCTAGTTTCAGTGTATGTCCATTAAACATGTCCCAGCCTGTAGCTCTGGCTGCTTAGTTTCATTTAATACAGGTAAAGATATGAGGCAAGAATGTGCCTTGCTGATGTACTGAGTTCTCTCTTCAGATTACTTTTTCTTTTGTCTTCGATTCCCTTCTCGCTTGGCTTGGCTCAACCTTCGACAGTCATACCATGTAGGGCTTAAGTCAGCTGATTTGAATCTATTTGACATTAGGGTAAGCAGTAGTTATTTTGCTCTGGCTGTGATGGAGGAACTGCCTGACCTGACTGACTAACTTTGTTTGCATCTTCACTTAACTACTAATACTCTGTGTAGCCAGGCTATATTAAATTGTATATAAATTGTATAAATTGCCTTATTTTGTGCATCTATACCATCTTAACAAAATAAAAATCTATATTTTTAAAGATACATATAGTTAAATATTTTTCTTCTAATAATAATTTAAAGAATTTTGCACAAAAGTAGCCTATATTTGCACAGGATTGGTCCATAAATACAGGCCTTTGAGAACTCATCAGCTGGAATGTTTTCATTGCCTACTTTCAGGCCAAGACAAAACCAGCCTCCACTGAAAAAGATGCAAATTATGGGAGGCAGCCATACATACAAATCCCCACAAATCTCTCTCTCTGTCAGTCTCTCTTCTGGCTTCTCGCTGCTGAGTCAGGAAGTAAAACTCCAACTCATTTCCTCAGAAAAGCTAGGTGACCAGAGTGACGGGATTGGGCAGGCAGGAGGATTTTTAAACTCACACCAATTATGAATAAATTAAACAACTAATGATGTCTGCAAGACTGTGGAAAGGGCCATACTCTATGCAAATATCTGCATACGGAAACGAAGACACAGACACACACCAGAAGATAAGAGAATGGAAAATGAATCAGAAACGAGCCTAAAGCCTGAATTGACAGACAAGGAGGACATTAAGGACACGCATCCTTTTATATTTTCTTTCAGTTAAGCTTTCACGCACAATAAACACTGAGAGAGGATTAGATCTTAGAATGACAGTGGTGAAACCTGAGGGTCAGTTGGTGGTTGTGTGCGTGGGATTAAGACACAGAAGAAGGGACACAAGATAAATCTCAGAGGCTCCTAGCTTACCTATGAAGGGAATAGATGCCAGAGAGTCATCCTCTATGGGGAGGGGGGCCACGTTGCCATTTGGCTTGCGTGGAGCTCCATCTCCTGTGGAGGGAGCGGATGCTGAGTCCTGCGGTTCTGGAGAAAACAAAGCGGGTTCTAGGCTATCTATGGGCAGGGTGTAGTGGGGATGACGCATGCCATAGGCATTCCTCCGTCCAGTAGGAGGTTTCTGTCTTAGCACCACTTCCTGCGTCTGTGCCACCACCTCTGCCTGCCCCTCCACTGACCCCCTTTCCCTCTCGTGGTTCGTTGGTCTATAAGCTCTGTCTTGGGAATCAGGTGTGGTGGAGGCCAGGGGGGAACTGGTAGAGGTAGTGATGGGTACAGGGGTGTCTTCTGGAGGGCTGGTTTTGCCAGTTGGGTTCCAGTTCAGGTGAGGGCCAGAGTATGAAGGATCCCTGAAAGAATGGGCCTGCATGATTCGGCCGGTCTTGCGGTAAAATGAGGGGCTGTAGCTGCGGTAGCCCACTTGCTCTTCCTCCATGCTTTGTCCAGGGGGCAACCGCCTGCTCTGGGGAGCAGCCTGCTGGGGCTGAGGCTGGGAGTGGGGCTGCGTGTGGTGTTTAGAATGTGACTGTGTGTGTCGGGACACTGGAGGAGCTTGTGCTGCATTGAAATGGCCACCCTGCCTCTGGAAGGCTTCAGTCCTGGGTGGAGGCTGAGGAGCTTGCTGAAGCCAGGACGGCCTATCAAAGTGAGGTGAGACCAATCCAGCTGCTGCCCGGTCCAGCATTTCTAACGAATGGCCATGACGATCGTACTGGGCCAGCAGGTTTTCAGAACGTGTGCGGGTATAGTTTGAGGCTGGGTGGCCCCTGCCTGGGCCACCATCCCATTCTCCATAGGACCAGCAGAGGTCTCCTTGAGGCCCTGGTCCTGACTGCTGCAGTAATAGCAGTGTGTCTTGTGAGGCGCTGTGCGGCCAACCACCTGTCCGTTGCTGCTGCCTCCTCATCTCACTAAGCCGGTCCTGAGAGTAGCTGCGGTGGCGAGTTTGCATACTCCGCCCTGAGCGCTCAGGCTGCTGGCTGTAGTACCAGTCAGAAAGAGCCTGTTGGCAGCGGCCACTACGGCTGTGGCTGACCTGGGGTAGGGGAGGGCTGGTCCAGGCTGTGTTGGATTTGCGTGGCTGGGCCTGTGAGGAGCTGGCAGTGTTGTGGTTGGAGTAGTGGACTTGCAGTGGGCTGGACAAAGGACCTCCTGAGGAGGAAGAAGAAGAGTAGGAGCGCCCTCTGATCTGTCCCTGAGGCTGCTGGCTGGTCATACCGTACTGGATCTCCTCTGTGCGGTGGGCGGGGCTGCTGTGACCCACACCCCCTGGCTCTCCTGGCCGCCCTTCCTGCCAGCTGGCAGGGCTGCCCACGGTGGAGCGGTTATCTAAGGGTGAAGAGGGGCTAGAAGAGCCTGGCCAGCGACTCCAGTTATCTAGCTGGTTCTGGCCCATGGGGGCAGACAAGGGGGCTCCAGCAGGGGGCTGGGTCTTGGTTCGTGGGTAACAGAGGGGAGGTGGAGGCGGAAGGCTCTCAGCTCCCCCTGAGTATGGGTCGTTGCCCCTCAGGTAGGCATCCTGGGAGTATGCCTGGGAGAGGGAGGGAAGATGAGAAGAGAGGTGAGACAATGAAGTAACAGGAAGAAGTTTCAAGAAACAGGAAGCTCAGAGAGATATGCTAAAATAAAATGTTCTGACAGTCATGAGCAACCTCTGTAACAGAAAGAAAACAACAACACCACAGCCTTAACGCCACACAAACCTGATTTGATACCGTCTTGCCGGTCAAACTTTCTGTGTGAGAGCCCTCAGAGCAAACACATGATAGCTCCGCAACAGCATGAACCGCCTCAAGCAAAAGCAACAGCAGTGCACAGCAGCTTTCAGCACGTATGACACGACAACATTGCAGAGACTCGTTCGTATACCTTATGTTCTGCATTAAAAAGAGTCCTTATTACAAAAAACAAGCTCATAACTCACCAAACACTACAAATCTAAATGTATCCCATCAAAAATTCAGTCATAAGTCAGGTTTCAAAAGAAAAAAAGACTAAATAGCAACACTTTCGCCACTTACATGACTCACCTGACAAGTTAAGCTTCAAATAACACAGAAAAGTTTTTAAGGTTTACCAAAATGTTTCACCCCATCAAGAAGAATCCAGACCCTGTCCCCAGGCCTTGTAGCTACCACAAACAGGAGAGGACGAGAAACGAGACGTATCCTCACAACAGTGTTTGTCCCACAACACTGACACTCCTGTCACTAAGACCTGTCACGCTCATCATTTCACTCCCTACCTCTTTTGCATTTATCTTGCCTTTTTCTTTGACTTTTCTCCAGTGCTTTCTATCTGCAGATCCACTTGTTTTGTCCTCTTTCCGATCCTTCCAAACTCCCCCTCTCCTCCCTCTCATTCTCTCCCCGCACTCCACCCTGTGGGAGTGTGGAGGGAGGCGCAGCACTGGTGATGTCATGCTAGGAATGCAGCACATACAGGCGTCGCAGCGAGGGGAGGAGAGTAAGGACAGATGAGAGTGGGTATATGGTATTAAGGGATGGCAGCATAGTTGAATGGAGAACCCAGCTTTAAGCTCTGTTGGCAGGCGAAATCATGTGTGTGTGGTTGTGCGAGAGGAATCCGTCAAATCCGGCGATCTGGTCTACGTGTTTCCATGCCGCTGTGCTGTTCTTGGTTAATGGGAGAGGCTGAGCTATGCATGTCTGATCATGTGTGGGAGCTCAGAGCAACCTGTGGACTGATGAAAATGTGGCGTACAGTACATGGGCGTGTGAGCAAGTACGAAGGTGCTTTCCAGCACTCAAGATAGCACCTTAGAACGAACGTGTGTTGTAACGTAAACACAGAGCAGACTGCCTCTGAGTCATTCTCAAGTCATTCTCTCAAAATCTCTACATTCTTTGAGGATGATGGGGTGACTCCAAGCTGGAAACATAGGCCAAGCAGCAAATATGACGTCTGTTGCCCAAAACAAGAGTGAAATAAGTGCCAATATTTATAATGC
Organism: Brotula barbata; assembly: GCA_900303265.1. Classification (NCBI taxonomy): domain Eukaryota; kingdom Metazoa; phylum Chordata; class Actinopteri; order Ophidiiformes; family Ophidiidae; genus Brotula; species Brotula barbata. The sequence goes on from OMNV01008353.1 coordinate 7,498, forward strand.
GTGTGCAGTGTAGGAGTTAAGTGTTTTTGGAGGAAGTGGGAGAAAAAAAATAACATACTCACACTTACCAACTGAAGCACATCTTCATCTTTTGGCATAATGGAGAGCTCCAACACACTCTCACTGCAGCACATAGGAGAGACATGGTTGAAAGACACAAGTGAGAAAAATGAATGACGAGTTGTTGTTGAGCTGAAACAAAACCCACTGGAATACAGAGTGTTTTCACACTCCAGCTCCCAATGGTTTTTGATCTAAAATGCACGATGGAAATAAACACTCTGACAAATTCATATCTTAAATGATGCACCTAAAAAGCAGCTGCCTCCGACCTCTGTGAGGATTTTAGAATAATTTTAGGCCCCATAAGAGGGTTAAAACTATCCCTGTGTGACCTAAAAATATAACCCAGTGATTTACACAGAAAAAGTGCCCGGAAAAGAACAGTTAGCATTTGAATGCTGATGTACTTCATCTCTGTTTGGAGTCATACGACAGATCAAGCTTTTCTAGTTATTATTATCTAGGTTATTTTCGTGTGTGTGTGTGTGTGTGTGTGTGTGTGCCATAGCACTTTTGCAAGCACCCAATTCCACTTGATGTATCTGGTTTTGGGACCTTATCACCATACATCATGTGTGTGTGTCGATCGCGATGCTTCAGGCTACTCCTTTCCGAAGCACAGAGCACTCGCACAAGTCAGACGGTGTACAGTCAGTCATCTCTTTCACAAAAACACGGCTCATATGCCAACATAAGGCAAAGTCTTACCTGTTCTGGATGAGGGCAATCACCTGCGAGTACGTCTTTCCGAGAACGCTCTCTCCGTTCACTTTCACCAGACGGTCTCCTGCAAAACACACACATTTATATTATATACATACTCAAGGCTACATGTCGATGACGGCTTGTCTCAGAGAGATTTAGTAGGCACCTATTAATGGTGATGATTGCTCCTTTTATACGCTCTTATTATTTATGTTCCCATATCCAAGGTGTGCCAATAAACCCCAAAACATGTTCTATTGCCAAAACATCTATCTTATTATCTCTTAGGAATGGATGTACAGCCAGGTTTGTACATAATACGAAGCCTAAATCGTATTTAACAGGACTTTTTATATTTTTTATTACAAATAAAATCAAGGCAATATCATAAAAGCAATGTCGGCTTCTGGTTCCCAGGAAAAAGTGAACATTTCATGCAAGCTGAAACACATATAACGTACTCAAAGGAAATTTGTGTGTGAGTGAACATGAGTGTGTTATTGGATGTGGCAGCTTTCTGGTGCTTTGCATGGAATACTGGTTTGGTTTGTCTGGGCTGTTGCGGGATTGGACTGCAGCCTTGCTAGGAAAGCCATACGCAACAGGAAAAGTTGAATTGCTCTGTCACAATCATTTGCACGTCACAATTTGAGCCATCAGACTTGTATTGTGGCGCCATTTGCGTTGCAACAGAAAAACACTCTAATGAGCAGGTGACAGATTCTTTACATAATCTGATATTGTTTTGGTGAGAGATGTTTTCGGTGCATCTCTCTCCTCTGTCTCCCTCCTCTACTACTCCATTGCACTCTATCTGCTCATGTCCGCAGCATCTCGTGACTGCTGCTTTCGCTAACAGATTTCCATTGCAAATCATGTTGGATGTTTACTTTTCTGGACAATGAGTTTGTTGCTTTTTACCTGTGCACAAACCGGCCTGGTGGGCTGGACCTTTCTCTCTCACATTCTTAACGAATATGGTATCCATGGGCTCCATTCGGCCTCTCTGATATCCTGAGAGGCAAAAGACAACAACTTACAAACGACACCGTCAGTGACCTAAAAAAGTGATGAATGACCTGAAAATTGTATCTCTTTAATTTACTCCTGAGGACATTTTTCCTTTAAATATGACTACCTGTGTGTGTGAATGTTGGGGTGTACATAGGTATTGCATGCGAACACTCTGGAAGAAGTAATTCAGAGGATTTACTATTATGTGTATTATGCATATGTGTGTTTTTGTAAATGATACCTAACAATGAATTATGTCCAGTTCTTATGTGCCCTGTTTTCTATGTGCAGTTAATATTTTAAATGCAGTGCTACACAGTGTCCTGTAGGGGGCACAGAGAAGCTTCAAACCAGATGCAACAGAGGGACTGGAGGAGGTCCCCCGTCCATTGCATCATTGTTAAATTGCTTTGCTTGTTTGTTCATTTATTGCTTTATGAAGAGAGCAGAATGGTGGCGAGGAAAGAAGCACTTACCCTTTCCATTCCCGTTCTCCTCATCCTGCAGGGAACAGAACCAGAGAGAATTATGACTCATATTCGCGCTAAGACAGTCTACTATTACTGTTACGCAGCAATATTTGAGCAGAAGAAAATGATTTCCTATATGTAAATGACACAGCCCTCGGGGATTCAACTTGACAGTTTCATCAGCACAGAGTGCTCAAGTCATCCATAACATGACTTTTCGCTATGTCGGGTTGGTTGACCTTAGTCGGCCTCTTAAACACACTACAAGTGTCTAAGAATGTTGGTGCTGAATGGCGAGCATGTTTAGAATGACACAATACCAAAACTCCATGGTTCCAAACAACAGGATGAGTTTCAAGTATTCTTTGTGTCATTTTAACCCTGCAGCGATTTTAATTTTCTTACAACCTTCCTTTAATGGCAGCACAGTCGCTTGTGTTCTAAGCCAAACCCCAAAGAAAAACTGGTTTCTTTTTGAAACTTGCAAACACCATCACTGAATTACAGGTTTGACAGTGTAGTAATGAGCCATCCGTCACGTACTGCAGCAAACACGCACGCGTTATCTGCTGCAGGTAAAAGAAGATAGTGATGAGATTTGACTGCTGCATTTTGTCTGATAACCTGCACATCTACACACACACACACACACACACACACATAGACTCAGCTGAGTGGACAGTTTGGGGTTAGGGGTATGATGGGCTGACTGCTGCCTGGCTTTATGCTGCGCTGAGTGGGCTCATTCCTGGCTCTGTAGACAATAGTGGGGGGTTTAGAGATAGAGAAAGGAGAGTGGACAACCCCAGAATAGAGTGAGGAGCCTGGGAGACTGGATGACTGACCGGCTCAAGTCTGACCACATCCAGGACTGGAGTGGACATGCTTGAAGTGATGAACTGTACCCGGTGGGTTGTCATCATCACCACATTTCAAATACATTAATTGCGATTAATTGCAAGATTTGAGTACCTATCCCACTAACATGACTTTGAGAGAGCAGATAAACAGATCTCAATTCAAAATAAACCTTTTTCAACATTATTAGTCTACTGAGCAGGGTTGGACATCATTAAGATAAACACAGCAGCTGTCCTACTGCTGTTTTTAAAAAAATCATTGCGTTATAATTGGTTATCGGGGTTACGATTATCATGATTAACTAAGTTAATTAACCAGCTCCAATACATATTCAACAAGGTATTATTTTATCCAAGATGCTTACATATTGCAGTGTAATGCAATTTTGTATATGTTTGGTGGGGGAATACCAAAACTCAAGAATTCTCCACACCTATGCATGCCTCCCTAATGAACATTGGGCTGTTCTACTAGCATGCTTGATAATTTAACTGAAAACATTTTAAAGGCGCATGATTATAGTGAGTAACAAATTGGATCACACACCCTGTCTCTGACAATGGGACAGTATAAGGGTAATATCGGAGACATCCAAGAAGCCTCTTCAGATGAAGGCGGCAGTTCTGTGGCAGTGATTGTCCCGAACCAACATGTGATCCTCAAGGCAGAGGAGACAAGGACAGCGCCAAGGCCATAGGGCAGCAGTGGGCCTATTGTCCACGGTCAGTCTGGTACGGCCAGGCTGCCAGCAAATGGTACCAGGCTACAACAACAGGTCTTATTGAATCTGCGTTCCTATCTGCAGCTGCTGCTGGCGTGGGGTGAGGATGGTGGGGTGGTATAATAATAAAAGGGGCCTTGTTTTAGCTGGCCCGC
>OMNV01008353.1:11527-26981 GCA_900303265.1 Brotula barbata
CCCCACATCCCTCAATTTCACATCTGTAGCCATTTGCACCCACACCTCAAGGAGCTAAATAACCATTCAGATGGAGTCTCATTCCAAAACAGCACAACAATCTCAACTTCTGCCAGTGTGAGGAGATTGATAAACAAAGGGAAGAGACATTTTTATGGTCAACGAATCACAACAAGATTCTCTATTCTCCTCTGTTTTCTCTTCTCTTGATTGGATATTGGGCGTCTCCTTTTTTATTATTGTATATGCCCCAAAAATGACCCTGATTATCTTCTTTATCGCCTCATATTATACTTGATTTGACTGACTTCCTGGTCTCACCTTGAGGTTGGTGTGTAGGGCCGACTCTGGAGGGTAAACAATGAAGTGTCGTAATGTGAAACCGAAACCCTGGGAGTTCTTGTGGAGGACCAGCGTCCGGGGACCCTTCCAGCCCATGCCGCCCCCCTCCCTTCCCGGCCTGGTCGCCATTGGCGGCCGAGGGTTGTCAGCGGCTGAGGAGAGACCATCCCTCCGCCCTTTACCCTGTGGACACAAAAATGGAGAAATACAGGAGGTAAATGAGTGTCCCGTTTTCAAGCCACAGCATCTTCAACAGACTTGTGTGTGATAAATTTAAAGCAGTGTGTACAAAAGTGAGCATTTGTTCTTATTAGTCACATGGTCAGGTTAACAGATGAGGAGTATATAGATGTGTATGCACAGTCCTTCTCATGATTAACAACAACAAAACGGGAGAAGTACTCCAGTTTTCCAGGTGCAGAGTTTTATGATTCCCTGGGGATAAGGACTAACTGGACTACAGGCAGCAACAGCAGTAACATCAATGCTCCACAGCGGGGGATTGAGCATGAGCAGCTTCTCCGTTGATGTCTTGAATCCAGCTTGTAACAATTAACAGTTCATTGGATGCCACCCTACTCCAGAGCACATGTCCATGGTAGCGGTCGCCAACACCTGAGGCGGCCGCTATCAAGCACGGCCGTGTCTTGACAGGGCCAAGGGGCAACTGGGCAAGGATCTTCAACAACCCTGGTCTTATCACAGTGATAGAAATGAGGGAATTTGAACCCAAACTGAAGCATAAAGGCATATTTCCACCCGTTCTAATGCCTACGACTGTGTAAACAAACCCAGCGAGCTCAGCTGACAGGCACACGTGAAAACTATCACCCTCATGTTGCCCTAACGACCCACATCTGTCAGTCAAACACAATCACCTGACCAAACAGATGGGAATGAGAAGGGGGGGAGGACAACTACAAGGTTCAAATTTGGTGCAGTTTAGTTTTCTAGCATGTCCACTCCAAAATGATGAGAACACAGACAACGTTATCATCACTGCTTCCCCAGTCGATCAACTTTTAGTGCTGACACATGTTCATTACTTACTTATGGTGGAGGCTGTGACAATGAGAGTGTGTATCTACTCTGTTTTGTTCGAACAAAAAGTCACATGGACGGACAGTTGACTCCTTCATTCAACTGTATTACTATAGACCTGTCATTAGGTGTCTTATATAACCCCGTCATTAAGTGACAGGGAAAATCAAAACAAAGTTTACTCTGGTGTCATTATGAAATTATGCTGTACACACAGTAATCACGTTGCTGTCTAACCAGTAAAATCATCTTGAGGAAATATTTGTGAGCTTCCGCCAAATGTACAGGTGAATTTCATACAAATCAGATCAGAATCAGCTCAGAGGACGGATCAAGCTAACAATGTGGACACAATTGAGCAAAAATATGTCTTCCTGTGATCCTGATGTGTATTTTGGTACATGTCTCAAAGTGAGGTACTCCACAATGAAAGTTTAGCATTTCTTCCAATGATATTCAACACCTTGTAAAATCACCTCTCTGTGGTTACTACACCATGCATATATGCATGACATCTTGCAAGGTGATGTGAGAAGGCGGCCAAAGGTTACAGTGATGTAGCGCTCCATAAAAAAGATACAGATTAAATTATAATAGGGGCAAAAAATACAATACAGTATTACTATCTGAGCTTCAGGAAGAGGCTTTTCAACGCGCTCCGTGGATCTATGTGGGTAGGTCCCCTGATGGATCAATGCATCAAGTTGCCTAAGCTTGTCTGAGCTGTAATGTCATGATGTAAAAATGACAACAAATATAATGTAAATGTAAAGAGTGTATAGCGATCATCTAATGGGTAGTATGGCAGGAGTCCGATCTAATTTTGAATTCCTTCCATTGCGCTGAGCTAATATAAGTGTGTGTGTTTTATGTTAGTAGGCCAGAGGTGAGCATGTCTAGACTACGCCAGTGACCCCCGAAATGCGCACCCCACGATCCACTTCCTGTTCCCCTCTCGTACAAGAAACATGGCCTGACATATAGCAGATCCACATTTACACATGCTGGCCTCCCCTTGGAAACATACAAACACAGACTCACACACTTGACCTGGGAGACCCATATGTGGCCACACAACAACAGGAAGTGGCAGGCTGGAGGCAGGAAGTGTGGTATCGTCGCAGGGCGGGATAACCAGACGCTCCTATAAATAACCACACTGAGGCCGAGCTCTCATTCTCCACCATGGAGCCACTTCAGCTCGCTCACTCCTCACTCTCTCTCTCTCCCTGTCCCGCTTTCCTTCCTTTCTCCTTCACTCCCTTCTCCTCCCTTCCACCTCTTCTTCCTCCGTCGCCACATGTATTCGTGCAATGGAAATCCGGCTGTTCTGACTTTTACCCACGCGTTTTCTTCCACTTGACCTTTCCATTCCACAAAATTATTTTCAGGGACCGAAACCTGATTGTCATCTAGATAAATTTTTTTGCTCATTTCTGTATTTTGAAACCTATAACTAAGTTGCCTTGAAGAATACATATTTGTGTGTTTATTTTGAGGATTGATATACATAAATCCCCATGACACTCAAAGCCTTGACACCAGTCTAAACAACGCAAAGTAACCCCTGCTATTTTCTCAAAGAGGCAAGCAGCGAGGCGTATAATGCGGTATAAGGGCAGTATAAAGAAGCGTGTGGGGGCGGAGGAGCACTGTTTGGGGTGTTAAATTAAAACGATAAAGAAAAGGAAAGGCCATATGAAAAGAGAGAGGAAATGAAAGAGCGGGAGGGTGAAAGGAGGAAGGGAACGAGAAAATTCCTCAGAGGGAGCGGTTTGGCTTGGGCAAGTTGAAACACACACTGAAACTGGCAAAGGGGATAAAGAGACAGAGAGGAAGAGAGAGAGAGAAAGAGAGAACAAACGAGTGAATGAGAGGAGAAGGAGAAGAGAAGGAGGAGTGTCAGTCCCCAATGACGGACAGGCTCCAGCACGCATGGGGATTCGACCGCATGGCCCCTCCCGACACTAGGAATACCAAACCCTGTGATTACCCAAAACACACAGGGTCTGACTGGGTCTCTGAGCCAGCACCGTTTCCCATTTGGCTGGTCTGGACCATGTGGGAAGTGTGTGTTTCTGCCTGGCTGGTGCGACGCGTCTAAGGCCCACCTTGTTTCCGTGAAAACAGAAGTCTGTCTAGTACCTGCTCATCTCTTCGTTTGTCATCTTGAAATCACCCATAAATCTGCAAACATTTTAATTTTAACCCAAAGGCGAACTGACTGAAATGTGCTGACGTAAACGGGCCTCTCCAGTCTGTTGGACACAAAATAAACCAACTTGGAAAATTCTTTCTGTGGCTTTCGGTCTAAACTTGACTTCCTATGGTGGGTTACCAAGTTCTCTTAAGACACAGAGGAGGGAAACCTCTATGTTGTTATGCTGAGAAAAAGAATTTCCTATAATTCTGCTGGGAATTTTTGTCCTGACTCATTTAACCCTCCTACAGAAAACAAAGACTTAAAATCTGGACTCTTGCGTGCACGAAGGCATCCACGATCACAATTAAACCCTGACTGTAACGTAGACAACATGGAGGCCTGTGCGATTCCCTTGATACTGACCGACACATACCATCTAAAAAGGGCCACAATGGGAACGATCGCCTTTGAATAGCTGGTATGCTACAAGGCAGCTTCCTGGTTCAAGTGTTTAGTGGCTGATGTAGTGTACACACAGTTGCAAGTGGTCCCCAGGAGATTTCCCTTCGTGATTTTAATTAGAGAGTGTCTCATCGAGATGTGTGACTGAACCAACAAGACTCGCACAGAGCCAAGGCGGAACTCCTTTTTTGAATGATTTCGATGAAATCACAAAAATTCCCCACTATCAGGACGACTGATGATTCATATTTTGCATCAGTAGTCATGCACACACTAATTTTTTGTGAACCAAAATTGTTGGAGGAGAGACAAATAAATACAACACTGGAAAAAAATGGTCCATATGTATGGATGAGGATAAATCCAGGGGAATAATCATTTTGATTCTATAACTTCGAGTTCAGATGGTATGAGAAAGACATAAAAGGTTGAATGACAGTGCCACCACCGGGATGACAAGTGGCGCAATTAAAATGGATCCTCCTTGGATCACGTCCAACCTGTCAAACAACTTTCACTGAAATCTGTCGATATTCTTTTTTTTAAATTGACAGCCAGACAAACAGGTAGACAGATAGGCAGCTGAGGAAACAAGAATGAATGGCAGCAGCAGCAATCTGAGTGATTCAGACTATGAATCATCGTGTTAAAATATTAAAAATACAGTCCGTAACTATTTAATTATTTGTGAAATCTGATATAACAGACGTTTTCTTGGATGTGACGATATCAGCACTGTCGCGCCACATCGGGCATCATCACTAGCGCAGAGTTCAAGCGATACAGAGTCATCCAGTGGGAGCTGGGTGCCTGAGTGCCGCTAAACCTCAGCATGACAGAACAATGCTTTTCCAAAGAGCTGAGAGCTGCAACCTGTTTGAAAAGTGGAGCTTTACAGACGTTGCAAATGCTGACGAGCCTTTAATCCAGATCGCCACTGTCTGCACCAACAGACAGACCGCACTGAGCCGGACGGCCTAAGAGAGAACAGGAGAGGGACCGCGATGGAATCGAATCGTCTCCCGAATTCAGTGAGACTCACCCGAAATATCGAGGGTTGACTCCACCACCTCTGTATGTCTAAATGCATCCTCGATCAGATGGAGATGATGCATTCTCTCTTGCCTTGTGTCTCCTTGCTGTACTCTTCACACGCCGACATGCTTCAACACACAACCACACAACAACTCCAGAATGAATAAATTGCTGTCCAGGTCAGCTTCACAAACATCTGTGTGTAATGTCCATGACCTGTATTATTAGCCATGCGTGTGTGTGTGCACTCCTCCTCCTCTTCAACATAATACACTCTGTATGCTCTAAAACCAGTCCGACCCCATTGTCAACAGAGACAGTTGATGATTTAATGTCGGTTAAACAGGGTTTTCTACTTGATGAGTACACTACAGAGCAAAACATACTGTACTTTCCTTTGTCTAACAGCAGCCTGCCTCGCCGCCGCTGTTGCTAGTAGGATTTTTCTTTAATAGACGCGAGAGGTAATTGTGGCTTGTAATTCTGGTTTGATCACGGGCCCAGAATCATTTCCACAAGGTGCTGTAGTTTAAGAATAACTTTTACAGGACATCGTGCTGGCTCGGTGTGACCAAGCACGTGGCATGTGGCTGCCGCACAATGGAGCTGCGAATTTGGCTCAGAATTTATTGAAGGTTCCCTATCCTTCCTGTCATTATCTACTTTGAACTGTCTAATAGGGAAGGAAACTGCCACATAGAGAATTAGTAAGGGTCAGCACTCGGTATGTGAGCTGAAAAGACCTCTTAAACAAGGAAATATCAGGAACAAACTGGGTCAAAATGACAAACTTAAGGCCTGGCAGTGATTAAGGATCTGCTCTCTGAAAGCCGTGAGGGTCTGGGTGTGTAGAGATGAGTGTTTGCATCGTTGTCTTACACACTGAGCGTTGGCATCATCAGTCACAGACCGTGTCAACTAAGTGGAACAGCCATTCTTTCTCACTTACACAGAAATCTTTCTCTCATAAACACACGAAAAAAAACTGTGTTTGTGCCAGCTGTGTCCATATAGTCACACGACCCCCCTGTGCCCCCATCCCACACACACACACACACATTCCTGATTCTGAACCGTGTCAGAGGGGGATGGTAAAGATATAAAAAGAGGAGAAACATAGAATGATCATGACACATAAATGCACACACTACAATGAACGCACATGGTGAAGCCATGTCCCGGATTCGGAGGGCATGAGGGTTTGGGGGAGGGGTTGGAGGCACGCCACTCCACACACTCCCACAGCTTGTTGCCCCCACAACACCTCTCTATAAGTGGCACTTGGCAGCCCCCTTCATCTCTCTTAAGACACTAATTAGAAAGGCCTCAGAGGAAAAAAGGGTCAATACGCCACAAAACACTAAAACACTGCAGCCATCCCTTCTGTTGCGGACACACATTTCTCTGAGAGCTGGGGCAGAGAAATACAAGCACAGATGTAGTGGTGGGTAAATCCACCTCTTTTCAATTTATACTGGCACGAATGGAGTTTATAATACTATTATACGGTAATTAGCGGAGGGAATTTTGGCATGTAAAAGAATGGATCATTTACTACAAGAACAAAAATAAGCCAGGAGCCTAAAAAGTCAGAGCTTATTACTTTTTTCTCAGAATGCTTTGTCTTTAATGTGACCCAAATGCTGTGCCATAATTTACTGATTTTACAACAGTGTGGTGGAAATCAATGAATACTTTTTTTCTTTGAATTACATAATAATCGAACTGTGTGTCTCCATCATTTTACACAAAAATAAGTGCAAAAACGCAAAGCGGAATAAAACTGTAGCATATGTAAACTCCCTGCTGGGAAATTATTCTTTACTAATAATGGCTATGGTTTACTTGTATACTTTTTTTCACATGTGCAGCTGAAATATCCCACACAGTGTTGGCTGCATACTTTTCTCTCTCTGGAACCACAGAAATCACTGTGGACAGTAGACAATGCAGATTCACCCTGGTATGAAAATTGCAGGAATATTTACATGCTTGTGTCACTTAAGGAGCCTTCTGGTAAGATGTTTAACACAACATAGCGGTCTCTTGAATGACAGAGATAATCAGCCAGTGATGGAAGCTAAGTAAAACTCAACATCCAGGTAGAATGGTGGAATAGGAATTGGAATGATGACCTCTCCTTACCCTGGTCTGGTGCGAGCGCTGACTGTGCCCACTCTCGATGGGCATGCCAGGCGGGGGGGACAGTGGTGCAGGGCCAGAGGCACCGCGGAGCACCGCCAGCCAGATACAGCGAGGTTCTGGTGAGCTACAGTCCACCCCCACCGGGTTCTGGAAGCACCAGTCGGACCCGGCTGGAGCAGGGCACGGGAGCATAGCAGCAGGCATCGGATTGTGGGTTTAATCAGATCCACATCACAAACAGCACAAAGTCGTGGGCAAAACAATCTAGTAGACAAAATCGCGTAGGGCTTGCAAATCCTCTCCCGGGATCCTCAGGTCCATTGCTGTCACGAAACAAGCCTCCAAAAATGATGTGTGAGGTTAGTCCCACAAGCTCCGCATCTCTGTCTATCACAGCTGACCTAGGGATGGATGGAATGACCTCTTCACACACGCACACGTAGACTCACACCCTCAAAGGGAGCTCCTTCCGATGGAGCTAGGATCTCCTGAGGAGCAGATGGAGGAGTGTGTGAGCCGCTCACAGCTGCCAGTGGAACAGAGGTAGGTCTGGTTTCACTACACACACATACACAGGACAACTGACATTGTCCGTCCCAGTGGTGTCCAGTGATGTTCTGCATACAAAGCCACTCTGTCCACCCCCAAAACATACTCTGCTGCCCCAGTGGGCTGGATCCTCAGTTTCTCCTCCCTCCCACAACTCTCTCTCTCTCTCTCTCGCTCTCTCTCACTCCTCTTTCCACGTTTTCTCTATATCTATATGCCCAACAAACCCCTACGTCTCGCTTCTCAAACTCAAAATGTGACTCACTGTAAGCAAGCATCGGCTATTCATCCTTGTCTTTGTCCCGCCTTCCTTCGCTCTTTTCTTTTCTCTGTCTTCCTTGTTTTTGTTCCTCCATCCAGTTCCAAACAGTCACTTCAACAACATTCCATCCAGTCTGTCCCTCTAAATGAACCGGTCTAACAGTCTGGAACATCAGTAAACAGACAGCACAGTAAACTGGCATTCAGCAGTCTAATCCAAACACACTGGTCATCAGTGAGAGCAGCAGTTAGAGGCCCAGCTCTAGCGGTTAGATGTCCCCTGTAGGCAGCTGTTGATACATCCACTGTAGATCTACCTCGTACTGCGAGTAGAGGAAAGCTGCCGGTTGCACGTGTGCTGCATGTGTGTGTGAGAGCGAAAGAGACAAACAGGGTAACAGGGCTATGATCCCTGCATTTAACTCCACAAAAGCCGTCCCCACCTGCCTCCGTTGCCTCCCCTCTGCTACGGGGAGAGACAAAACAGAAAAAAAAAACAAAAAAAAAACGAAGAATGCCAATTTCCAACACAAAGAGAAAAGAAAACAGTTGCCATTCTGCTGCCTTCGCTGCTTTACTGTCGGTTTTAAGGAGGGAAAGTATAGCCGAGAGACGATGATAATGACAGGACGAAATGGAAAAACACAGAGAAAAGAGGAGAGGAGAGAAGGAGGGAGACGGAAAAAAATGGGACAACAGGCATCCCCCCTTGGCTGGAGACACTCGACCAGCCTTGGTAGCTGAAAATAAGATTCTAGATGTCAACCTGACCCCAGAGCTGTGCCTATATTTTCACACACGCATACACACACGCACTCTTATTCACAGAATGCACCCTAGCATCCCGCTGACACCTAGACACCACAATACTAAATCAGTCAGGGAGCTGCCCTGTGGTCGCTTGCATGGGGAAGTTCTCACCAAACAGCCAGGTGTCCAGGGTAGGCGTGAGACCGGCAGGCAGGTGACCATGTTGACAACTGACTTTCCTCTCTAGCCCTCCTCTCATTATTGTTACCACACCGCACATCCGTTACCGGTGAGGTTAGACAGGTTTCACCTGGCACACAGTGGAGCAAGTACCAACTTGAAGCGTGAGGCCCGTCATAGACTGTACCCTCTGGATACACAGGCTTCAGCTGCAAGAACACAGACTGCAGGCTTGAATACCTTATACTGAACTCTGACGTCAGTGTCACAATGCTGACATAAACAAACACATAGTGTAGCTACAGTACCATTCCTTTCATGTAAATGTTGACAAACTGTATAAAAAATGCTTCATGGAAATGGCAAAGTGAACAAGAAAGTGTGAACTATTTTAAAGTATGAACAGAATAGATGGTTTCCACATTAGTGACCAATTAAACTATTAGGTAACCACAATCTTCATAATATATTTCAAATTCCAGAGTTTCCTCTGACCTTTAAATAGCCCAGAACTTTTTACTAATGTTCAGGTATTCAAACGGTTTTTGATGTGCAGGGATTATTATTTTTTGGTATTAAATGAAGTACTAAGAAAAATGTGGTAGCCTTGATTACTATAAGGCATAAACGTCTTAAGTTTTCTTGACAGTCAAACTGATTTCTTTCATTTTAAAGCACTCTTTAAATTTGACAACACTTTCTCTAAAATTGGATTGGAACAGAAATGCTATTCTAAGTATGAATCCAGCTGTAATATTATGTTCCTACAAACTAAACAGATATTTCTTCCACTGCTGCTCACTGTGATTTCATTTCATATCAGACTAAAAGGAGCCTTCACCGTTTCTGCAGGAATACCACTCATCAGGAAACTTGGTTCTGGTGGATCTGCGCTCCACTACATCTTAAGTTTACACAGTTTAGAGTCAGCATAAACTTTCACTGACACAAACCAATCACTGACATGTGAATTCAACATTTGCATCTTCCGCTCACACACACATACACACACACATGCCACATGTCCCACTGAGTCACATCTGAGTATAAATACACTAGGCTATGTAATTAGGGCTCGCATAAAGTCAGAAGGCTGTGTGTGTGTGTGTGTGTGTGTTTGGGGGGGGGGGGGTACTCTTCAGTCTGTGGTTCAGACCAAAACTGACTTTGACACACCACCAGGAAGAACCACCCCGCTGGGCGACGAATAGATCTCCGATGGTAGCAGGAGGGGGGTTTGATTCTTCTCCGGGAGGAATAGACGTGAACGGGGACCACACCCATGTCAGTCAACGCACAGAAGAGTGTTTGGATATCCCTGGCGGAATGCCAAAGAGGGGTGAAATCAATGAAAACGTACAAGCAATCCGTGCCACTGTGGTAGGACTGAGGGGGGATTTCATATCACATTCTGCACAATAACTGTTAGTTTTGGCAAGAACAGAGTAAAGCCTAATTTGGAAACAAAAGGTCTCTGTCTACTCTTTCTCTCCCTCCTTTCATGAACCATGGGGGCATTCACAGTCAGAGGAGGATGAGCATAAAGAGAGGGAAAGAGAGGTAACAAAAAGAACGGAGCATAAAAAGGCTTTGAGTTTACACAGCAGACACACAGTCACGAATACAGAACTGTGACATGAGCACTCCTCCTACCAGGGACCCATGGTGTCTATTGTGTAACTGAAGCGGGCCTGTGCAAGCGGCTCAATGAACATCCATCCTGAACTGGACGAGGGCCTGACCCATACCTGTTATCTTGTAATGTATGAACACAACACAATTTAGATCCAAGGCAGACATATTCCCAATCTTTCTAGAGCACGGCCTAACCTGCAGGCACAGAGCGCTTGGAGTACGATATCAAAGGCAGACACGCGCTGGTAATCTCTCAGGCGAGACGCCTTGTTGCCCCCTGCCTCACAGCCTCATCCTCACCTCACCCTCGGCCTCCCGCTCGCTGATAACAAACACGCCTCTGGGGAGAGTGAGAGGGTTGAAGAGGGAGGGAGGGCAGTAAGCCTGAAGTGGACAGATTAGTTTGGTGATATAGTTTAATCTAATTCACCCTCAGAACATGAGTGTGAGTGAACACATTATTACAAGCACACAAGAGGCACACGGCCTGTACCTTTTTCTCTCCTTTACTTCCACGCAAGCTGGTAAACAGACAAAGGTTCATCTAATATATGTTATAATAATATGTTGCGGGGACAAGTCCTTCCCGGTAGAACTAACGCTCGACACTTCCATTGTAATGACGTGTGTGTCAGACAAACCAGGGTGCGGACACAAAGATGTGTCAGAAAAAGGAAAACTAGGGTCAGTGAAGGACAGGCTGTGGGCTGCCGTGGGCAGAATTTGATGCTCACAATGAAACTCTACACACGAGGGCCTACACAGTGACATACCAAAGACGAGACGTAGACAAGGGAATCAACAAATACCAGAATCTCGAGCCTGTGGAATCTTAGCCGAGAGGGGATGATGGAGAAGCATCAAATGTTCATATCTGCCTTTCAAACAGCCTCAGCTACGAGTGTCCACCCTGTCCCCTACTGGTGAATAAAACACTGATACATTCAACATGTGGGAGGAGCGCCCACTCATATATGCTTTACAATCCTGCGAATTGTCCGTTATCGCACTGCTTCTACATAAGAGTGACACAAACACCACTACTAAATGCAGTGAATGTACAGGACATATTCAAATTCATATTTCTGTCCAGATGTTTTTAGACATTACCAGTGTTCTGTACTAGTGGACTTTACAGATACAGACACTCGACTGAAAAAAGAATGCATCTCTGTTAAAGCGGGTTAATTTTTATTATTATATTATCTCTGGTAAATGCCCAGGCTGCAGCACCGAGAGGCTGCACAGAGTGTGGTTACCTAGCATTGGCCACAAGAGGGCAGCTACAACATGTGTAGTCTGAGACGGGCGGGGACAACTCAAATGTCACTGGGATATGGCGATTACGTTGGAGCACAGAGTGGAGACTCACACACCCACATGCGGTCACGCTGTTTTTAATGTCGTACATGTGTGCAAAATGAATGTGTGCAAGGTGCTGACCCAGGACCTCTCGCCTGATCTCTTGTGTCAGTTACTATGTCATTTAACATCAGGGTCAGGGTGGGAAACTCCAGCTGGAGATCAGGGAGGTCACACCTGTTGTGGGCTTTGAGGTGGACACAGCCTTGGGAAGTCCTCAGACAGTAGCAGGTGGACTTAGAGACGAAATGTTGGAGGGTCACAGCCCGCCCCTCCACCTCTGCCCCATCCAAGCCCACAGCTGAGAGGTCTGTTTGGTCTTTGCTGATCCCTACACACACAGTAACAATAACAACAAAGCATGGTGCTCTCCGCTTGCAAACTTGGAAAGATTAAAACAGTAAAAGGAGCCCACCTGACCCTGGGATTCTTTTCAGTAAGCGAGCGCATTATGCACGCATTCTCTAGATGTGACTACTGATAAGTGTGTGTGTGTGTGTGTGTGTGTCTGTACAACCATGTGAGGTGAGGCCATGTGACTTCTCCATCAGACCCAAACTTTCTGAAATTAGGCACACACTGACATGTGCCTAAATATGCGGAACCGTACACATCACAGACAATAAACCTAAACACATCCCAGCATGCAGTGCAGCCCGACTGAATTGTCAGACGATCAATATTCTCAGGCATCAGCCCATTTAACTATTTATGTAGAAACATATGTTGGACTTTTTTTACTTTCCTCTATCAATATCACCATCTGTCAGGCAGAATTTTCATTATTGGTCAAGCTCTACAATAGAACCCTGAATTTTGGGCCCGATGGCGAGTAAGAAGTAAGAAAGTATGTAAGAAACTTCTGATATTGATATATCGGCCGATATTTATATATGTATGAGTTTAAATTAGGCTGTAGTTAAATGATATAACGTAGCGTTACAGGCAGAATGAACTAAGATGCTCACATATTAGCTTCATATTGGCTTGCAAGCTAATGTAGCCTTTTGTCACAGAGAGTAAAAGATGGGGCGAGATTATTTCTTTACTTCCCAGAATTGCATCTCGCCAACTTTTTTAAATTACCAATTTAAGCTTTTTTTTCTGCCTTGAACATTTTTGGTTTATTGGCCGATAAAATCAGCGGACTGATATATCAGTCGGGCGCTACGCTACAACATGATGAAAATGGACCAAATGCACTAGATGGTGATTGGCTGAATCAGAACGTCAACATGATTGAAATGTGTGAATGCATCCAAGGAAATGTGGGATAGATGAGTCAGCAGAGCAACATGGCCAGCAAATACACAAGAAAAGGAGAGAGAAAAAGAGACAGACAGAGATAGAGATACATAGATAGATGAGAGAGAGAGAGAGAGAGAGAGAGAGAGAGAGATAGGGGCATGGGGGGGTTAGCAGATGTTGGAAAGAGAACACTGGGGGGAAAATCTTTGTAAGAATAAAAAATGAGGGCTGAGAGTGATCGAAAGCAAGATTCAACAATTTGGAAAGCGCAGCTGGTGAATGGAGTGTGCAGACATTTTGCACACTACATATAGCAATGTCACCCAACACACACAGATCTACTCACCATCGGATACGCGCAAATTACCGCACATGCCATCCAAAAGTGGCCCTTGTTGTCGTTACATCATCAAAGATAAGCAAAAGATATGAGCAGAAATACGAGCAGATGACAAACCAGAACGCATCCTGCTGCCGCGGGTGTGGGTCACGGTACGTTGATGAATTATTAAACGCCATTGGACTTGCGTTAGTGTATGTGCTTTTGTGTGTGAGTTGGGGGTGGGGGAGTAGGAGGGTCAATCTGCTGCAAGTGAGCTGTTTGACCCGGTTTCATCACGCGCTGCCATATCACCAGCTGCACTACAATTCAACATCCAAGAGACAAACCCATTACTAAGAACACATACAGGCCGAGCTTTACTGTGTGTGTGTGTGTGTGTGTGTGTGTGTGTGTGAGGGCAGGGCAGGAGAGACAGACCAATGAGATCAAACCAAGACATCATACATGCACAAATGAAACACATACACACTCCATTTCCCAGCAACCCCGGCACTAAGTGAGAGAGATGAGATTCCACTTTAACCTACTTAGCAGGGAGTGTCTCCTCCAGAGGAGAGCTTTCTTCACGTTATGGGCACATCTGCAGTGAAACCAACAAGACAAATCCACACTGATACATCTGCATCTGCTCTAAAATTATTCAATTTAAGTTTTCCTCAATTCGAGTTGAAACTCATCACAAGTCCCTCGGGCCTTCAACTAGCCAACGTAATCACACTCAGCCATTACCCATCAGCCCCATGCTGATGCTTGTCAGGAGAACTATTTCAGCCAGGGAATCACATTGTTGCTCACAATTGAGTTGTTTTTTTTCTTACAGATCATACAGCTAAAATGTTTTCTTTTGGTTCCGTATTAAAATGCACAAAGGGAGTGACATGTCGAGATTGATTGTTTTGATAATTAAATAACTTGGAGATTATTGGAACAATTAATTAACTAATTGGGCAACTGATGCAGCCCTAATCTGTACAAATGTATATATTTTCATAAAAAGATTCCAGCTGGTGTTTGCCCTCGACGGAACAGAAATGTGACCTGCCGATCATTACATTTTTCATTCTCCTGCTCTTCTGCCATTGCTTAAGGATTCATTCCAGCGATGATCTTGACAATGACCCAGAAAATGATCTCGTTATCTTGGGAAAACATGATCTCAGCTTCCATAGAGACGAGCTGGAGTTATTAGGATGTTTGGATTTTTATGACTTCAACGTGCAAGAACGAATGAGTGCTGCAGCGTTACAAACAGAAAAAAAAAAGGATGCATGGAAAGGAAAAAAATGTTCTTCTGTCTTGTTTGTTATGGTTTCACAATTAAGTCGTGTGAGAGCTTGTACATTGGCGGAGTCCGACAAGTTACCTTGTCTGTCTAACTACATGACTCTGTGTTTAGTACCTCTTTTCACGGTGTAAACAGTTGGTTGTTTGGACGGCCAAAAACACGAGCGAATACTAGGATATGTGACATTCATCAAGACCTGCATAGAACAGCTTTCCAATGGCCACGTCCTGCCACTTCCCAGTGTTCTGTGTCACTGGAAGACAGCGGCTGGGTTTTGTCAGGTAGTTCCAGGCTGTACTTTCTTGGGAGTGGGGACATTTGTGTATATAGCATACCATATACTATGAGGCCACAGCAACATCAGGGCCGATGACGACATCTGGCAAAAAGCTAACCCCGCTCTCTTCACACTGTACCCCCTCCTCTCTGCTATAGTGACCACAACCTCTGGGAGCAATCAGAGTGTCACGTCTGAGCTCCGCTGCAATACGAGCCCCCTCCCCCTCCAACCATTCCCCATTCCTCTTTTTCTCCTCTCCTCTCTTTTCTTCTTTTTCATTACTGGCTGTTTTCAGAAGCAGACCTCAGCAGTATGGAGCTCCAGAAACCGCAGGACTCCAGCAGGTCTCTCGGCCCTTTCCACCGCGATACAGTGCTTGCAGCCCCCTCTACT
>OMNV01008353.1:27042-40960 GCA_900303265.1 Brotula barbata
GTATATATTTAGCCCTTCTTTGCCTGTGTAATTAGCAGATGAAAATTATAACTCTCAGACTCTAAAATGACGTCTTTGTTCCCCTTGGCTGCGTTGGCTACTGTCAGCAATGGTCTGGAGATGGACTTGAGGCCACAGCTCAGCCTACAAGCCCAACACCAGGCAACCATCCAACGGCTGGGGCGTGGTGAAAACAATATTCAGTCAGGTTGCGAGACTAACCAATGGCGGGTAGTGCGCTGAGCCAGAGAGAAATTTTGAGGCAAAGAGCAGGGCTTCAGAATGGGGAGTGTTTTTTCGAGCAAGCAAGATGGCCTCCCTGCCTCCAATAGTCCTGGAGTTTCCATTTGAGGTCATCTGGTTTTTCCATTCCTGCTATGCATCAACGCTCACACCGCGCTGAGGAAGTCCTCCGTCTCCCTGTACACATAGACGGGATCATACAGTCCAGCAAATCTCCAAGTGGAGTCTGAGGAAGTCAAGTAACCTTTAGGGAGCGTATCAAAAAGCGGTGCAGTTTAATTTTAGCATAATAAAAAACAATCCTCCTGTTTGTCGGGGGATTTCTGACATAATATTATCAGATGGGGATTCATGTCCGTCTATTTGGGAATCTATGATGTGAGACCACAAATACGGAAGCTGGGGAGAGCAAACATATAAACACACTGGATAAAAGAGGGGAAATATCATCTTACACTCTGAAAATCCTCACCAAAGTTTCATCCTTTGTTGTATTCTTCTTAGACAGTGGTGTAAAGTAAAAAAGTAAAAATACTTCACTAAAGTACCTAAAGGTAGGGTTGGTAATGTGTTGGAGAAGCGTAATTTGTTATATTTGTAGAAATTATCTTAACACTGTGTAATCAATAAATGAAATGCTTTAGGAAAAAATAAAATCTGGCTCTCTTTGGCTTTCGTCATCCTGAAAAAAGCCCATCCAATCATTTCACTTTCTCTTTCTGAGCGTCACAGATTCTTCCACAACACCTGGCACAGCTGGCAGACATACAAGTAAAACATACTGTTGATGTGCATGTGAGTGAAAGATACCATATTATGGCCACAGCAGGTAAAAAAAATAAATAAATAAATAAGGAGCTAAATGCTGTGACATGCTGTGAATGTGCGATCATAGTAGTGCATGTGAAAGGTGTGTATATTGACTTGGAACTAAGTCACTTTTAAATGAGATATCTGTCTTTATTCATGTACTACTTTGAGCTACTTTATCCACCACTGCTCTTCAGACTATTCCAGCTATTCACGCTGCTTCCAGATCTCATCACTCTGCAGCCTTACACTGACCTCTGCAAACGCGGCAGAAGACACTGGATTGATGGCAAAAATATTCAGCAAGCATGCATGTGTGTATTTTAAAATGCTAGATTTTCTCTAATCAAGTCATATGTCAACATCAAAATTCGCTACTTCCCTTCCCTCTCTCCTTCCCACGCGAGGACAAGCAAGAGAAGACGTATGAGGCATGTCTGCTGTAAACACACAAGCTCTGCTTCTCACATTGTGTGTACCGATAAGACAGATGTTCTGGAGATTACACGCCAAACATTTCTAGCCTCATCCTCGTCCTTCAAGCAGCAAAAAGATGGTACACAGATACTGCATGGTCCTTTGGGACGTGTTTTGAACACAGAAGGATCAGCCCACATTATCGTCTCATCATGCCCGCTGCTTCCTGTTGTTACCCTTCACTTCATACTTCAGCAGCGGAAGGAAGGATGCTGCTTGTGTCTATGGTTTCACTCTTTCAGACTTTCTTAAGAGCTTTGTCCTTTCTAAAAGTTAAGTTGATGATGACAATGATGTCATTTCAACATGTACACCGCGGGTTTTTATGTACAATTCTGACTTTTTGTCTATATCAGACTTTTTGACCATCTGTTTTCACCTACTTTTATAAAGTAATCCAAATGCGATCTGTTTACCAGGACTCTTCAACGAGTTACGATTAGTATATGTAGGCACTAGACACAAACCTTATACTGTACATCACGTGAAATAACATCATCATAATATGCTGATGCATTCAACCGTACCTTACAGTGTATTGTTATGGCCATAAGGAATTAATGCAATGTACATATCGCAGTGGGCTGCAATAAAATGAATGGAGCGATGGATGCCATTTAATATGAATTCTCATCTATCCTGACACATGGCATACGCATGCTAAACTACAGGTTTGTTTTACATGAACACTCATTTTGATAAGTAAATCTCCGTGCACGAGTGTGTGCTTTTTTTCTTGATTACACTGCCATTATGCAGATTGGATCTGTGCCACATGTGAACAATAATTCAGATTTGGGTCACATCATCCTGGCAGTGTAAACATGACCCCTCTGAAATGGCACTTTCATGCGTTGGCGATCAGCTGCTGGTATAATGAGTAGATTTTTCTTCTGTCAATCTCAGGAGAAACTGTCAGGTTTGCAACCTCGAGGAATGAAGGGTCTCGATCTGGTGTCACTCTTCTCTCTAGAAGACAACTCAAGACTAATTGTTTACATGAAAGTCACACACAGAAAGGCTCACTCTGTTTGGCAAGGAAAGACAAACTGGCTGTGTTCAGGGAAAAGAGGGACATTACTATAAACATACTGCACACATCGATACAGATGGAGACAGCAGATACTGACAAGTTACACTCAAAAAAAAAGTTTTGTGGTCGAGGGCTGTGCTTTCAGGATGTTTTATAGCTTAAAATGTCTGAGCAGTTGACTTGGTATCTACGTGTGCGTCTTGAAGCCTAAAGCATTTGAGTACCCAGTGATTTTAGATGGGAGATGACCATAGAAGGCAGCACAGAGGAGATCAAAGCAGAGGGCTACTGAGCTTGTCTCCAGCTCAAATCACAGAGGGAGAAACACAGGAGAGGAATGCAAAAAAAGAGAGAGAAAATAGGAATTAAGAATAGAAGAAAAGTGAAATTTGGGCAGATTGCGGTGGATAATAACAGATGAGAAGCTACGGAACAAGGAACAACAAGGAGGACAAAAGGACGTAGACAAAGCTGAGCAGAAGCGACAGAACCCTATTTTTTCCCAGCATCCAAAGATCCTCATTAGCCAAACATCTCTATACTTATCAAAACGCTGAGCAGACGTGATAAGAAATGTGTCGGAAGTAACGCAGGAAGCAATGATGCACAAGTGATAGCGGTCAGCGCACAGCTCACTAACCTCCATGAAACACCAGTCATTCACTGTGACCAGGCTGGTCACATTCACACTACTGTCACATTCACAAACATGGAGGGATCTCCTTCATCTGGCCTGTACGGTCAGTCACATCATCAGACGAGGAATGTGGAAGGACTGAGAATTCATTTCATGCTGGATCAAAACATGAGTAGTCCAAATAGATGATCATCAAGATCAGATGGCGAATAAAGATTCAATTGTGTGATTATTTTTGTGACCGAGCAAAAGACTGAGTGATGTGGAAAAAATAAATAGAAAACATATCTTCTATTAAACCATTTTTTAAACACAGACATTATGCAACGAGACTGTCTGGGGTGAAATAGTATAAAGATATCCTTTGTACACTAGAATATCTATTTTCAGACAAAATCTGTGGAAATGGTAAAATGGGTTGCTAGTACTTGCTGGCATTTGCGTTAGCTGGCCAGATGATGTGAATGATTGTAGTGGCGAGGACAAACAATGAGGTGACCGGTTTTGCACACACACATGAAAACACATAGTTTAATTTCTACACTTTATGTTTCCAGACGTACCAAATATATCAGGATCTTTTGGTCGCCCAGCTGCAGCGCCACTCAGCACCCATGAACTTGCAGTTTGTATTGCAGGTTTCGCAGACAGCACCTGCTTTCTTTTTGCTCGCCCTCACCCTTCGTTGCTTCATTGTATTTAGCTGTCAATCCAGCATCATTCTTTCCCCGTGACTCATCAGGATTCTCTCTGTTTGTTATCTCCTCTCCTCCTGATTCTGTTTACCCCCTCCTCGTCTTTCCTCGCACATTCCAGTGTGTTCCCCGCTGTTCCTGAATGCCTGCGCAGGAGTAGGAGGACGTCTGCACAGCTGATTGGAGCGAGACACAGTGCCCCATTCATCGTTTACACACACGCACACTCGCACACACATATCTAGGGTGAACATTCTTACCCTCGGCTCTCTTTGTAAAAACATAAACATGCTGCGCAAAAAAATGCAGTCAATATCAGATGCGAGAGAGACAAAACAAGATGCAGGATCAGATCATATGAATGGAGATCAGTGCCCTACTTAACCCCTGTGCCCCTGTTGCATACAACAACAGGGGGTCCCTCCTGCCTCCTTAGGCACTCTTCATTGGGGTCCAAGTGTGTGACGTTGGGGCCCCTAACCTCTGAACCTTAACCCTGATTTGAGCGGCCTCCCTGCCTTCAGGCTGATCCCTAACACAGATACAGACAGACGGAGTCAAGTCTGCATTTTAGAGCAAGACCCAACCTGCTCTCCATTCCTCATATGAGCACGATGAAGCCCCTCGCATACTGTAAGGGGCTCATATTTTACTACAAAAGACCAACAAACTGAGACACACGGGTACACGTACACACACACACACACACATACACACACACACAGGCAGGATACAAAGAGGCACTGACGCAGGCCAGACCATCAACAGGCTGAATCTAATTAGCTCTCATCCATTTCTGAGAGAGTCTTTGTTTCACACCAAACCTCCCACTGCCTTGGGATCAGATGCCACATGAAATGCATGCAGCTGGTACACAAGAGGAGACGTGTGCTCCCTGCTCAAGACGAGGCAGACTGGGTACCAGACCTATCACACACACTTTTTAGACAGGTCAACTTCATGACCACCTATGTACCGATCACTGTTTACGGGATTTTGCATTTAAAAAAATAGACCTGCGCCATGAAATGTTTATTTTGGAACCAAGTAAGACCTCGGTGCATTTTGTCGACAAAATGACAAAATGTAACAAAGGGTGTTTGGAATTTCATGGATAAAATGAATCAAGGTCTTGTTGGGTTTCTTCATACACACTTTTTTGGCACAGAACTCTTTTTGTGTTACACACGGTGCCATATCACTCCCTCCAGGACCTCACAGTGGGTTGATGGGTTTTCCCAAAAATGGTGATGTTGTTTGAGGAGCTTCATGTGATTTTTTTGTGGTAAAAGTGCTGGATTGGTGCTATGACGTGTCTATGACATGCTGTTTGTGGGAAATGTGGTCTGATCGTGAGGAGTTAAGGCTACCAAACTGGTGGCCTGGTTCTCATGACAGGGCAAAGTTTCCCATAAACCCACATCATGTTTTGATGAGAGGAGAGGTTGCTAACTGAGGTTTAACTTGCTCTAAATGAATTATTGAATTAATGAGTAATTCTAATACAAAGTTTATGAACAGACTTTTGGACTAAACCGAATCGTATGTGGTGAAGATTTTGTTTCATCAGAGAACAAATTTGTAGACAAAATGGATCAGCATCTAACATAATCGTAGAGCGAGACTGTGACTGATAAGTAACATCACTTTATGATGTGAGCACAGAGGACAGCCCCTTGCTGCGCCATGCACGGCTCTTTATAACTGGCCTAGATTTGGACATTATCGGTGGGATTGTGAACATTGTGGGGCTATTTGTGTTATTTCTGACACAATGTGAAGAGCAGAAGTAGAACAGAGAGAGAGAAAATGATTGCAAATGTCAGAGAGACTGATGGACTGACTGAAAGAGATCAATAAAGAACCATTAGCAACATGAACACGCTTGTATCAAAGAGCTTCACACAGAAAAAAAACACACATCCCCATAACCGTGGTAAACAAGGTCGGTGAAGACAGATGTCCTTCGCCCACCTATAATCTGCTTCGCAGCATTTGTACAACACCAAGGACTTCCCCTGTGTAAACACGAGGAGAGGACTACACCAAAACGCACCATGAAGCTGGTCTTGGCTTCACACCGACGTCTAAAAGCGACAGAAGGCAAAGGAAAACTCCACGATGAAACTGGTACCTGTGTCCAGATTCTGAGCTGTGAAAGTGTGATGGAAACAGGCTGAGCGGCCCACATGTTGTTTTTGAACACCTGTGCTCTGCTATGGAAGTGCGATTAAACAGTGTCAACACACACTCTCCAGGTTAATGATTGTGCACGTGAGGTGTGAGCAGCTACGCAGCTGTCATTTCGAAGCCCAGCGTCGAGGAATGCAGCGTGGGTGATGGTGTCGAGTTGGGGGGCAGGGTTTGTAAGGCCTGGGAGACATTCTAACAGCCTTAACGGACTTGTGCAGAGCACTCTGTAATGCAGTTTACTGTTACTCTCTCTGTTTATTGTGTAGCGCCACAAAGTGCAAAGACGAGCACCCTGTGTCCACGTTTCACAACATATAAAACCTTCAATCATAGTTTATGGGCATTTGTGAAACAGTGAAAATGGGCAGAAAAAGTACGTGCTGAGCAAAAGAGAGAGGAGAATGATGTACAACAAAGGTCCTCTGTTGGAATCAAACACAGGACGTACATAATAGGCATCACAGGCCAGCGGAATACCTGTTTCAGCTTGTGTTAGAAAATGTACAGACAGACAACTTCCTGGTTTCTTCATCATACTAGTCCATGCCTTCAAACGAGGACACTCTGTGCAAAGATCAACGGAAATGAGAGACAGTAGGAGCTCCTGGGTTCTCTGTTTCACTTTAAAGATTTCTAATGGCCATAAAATCACAGCGGTACATTACTGGCTACACCGCGTGCCTCTTACGTACTAAAAGCATCTGCTACTGATCACATAAATGCTTTCCTCTGCAGCATTACACAGACGTTTTCAGTTAAAGCTGCCCTGACCAGGAACTGATCCAGGACCAACTGAACTGACACATGGTCCTCTGTGATCTGAGGTCTGCATCCTTACTAAGGTGGTTCTTTGATCAGCTGGCTCAGCAGGCCGTCACAGAGGGACTCAGGGCCAAGACAGAATGCGGGTCGGCTGCATCTAAAGTCCGAAGTGAGGCGAAAGAGCGGGTCACTAAAGTCTGAGTGCCACTAAAGAATGAAATGTCATCATCAAATGTTCAGCAATTTCCTCAACGATTAATCGTTAACACCTCCTGGGGACCGGTGCATTCCATTACATTCTGTCATATTATAGATTGGACAGATCCTCTTGTATAACACACAGACTGCAGGGTGAGGGTTACTGCAGCTAATGATATTTATGTATGGGCAAAAAACGCTGGAGCATCAACTGCCTCAGCTGAAGATTTTCACTAAAGCACTCTCCCGTTTCCCATCATCAATACACGCTGGCATCACATGACACAATGCAGCATCAGCCTGGCCTCTGCCCCGCCCTGATGTCCACCCAGCTCTATTGATCTCCCTCACTGGCTCAGCACTGACTGCAATACAAGAAACGGCTTCCTAACAACATTAAAGCAGTCCCACCGGACGCCACGCAACCGCCCTCATCAACGGACACTTTCCTGCATTAAGGCCCTTTCACACAGACAGTGTGTGTTTCTGAGATACCTGAACTGTAACAATCTAGTCGATGGTTGCATCGAGACCTCGGGTTGAAAGCACACTCATGGAAACGCGTTGCAAATCAAGCAGGCGTATCAGGTGCGTTTCAACAACGTAGGGTGGCGACATGTCACATGTCCCCCCTCAGTAACCCGACAGACCTATTAAAGTCTGTTTAAGGACCGGATAGACAGAGCTTTCTTGCTGTCCAAACACAACAAATGTCCCAATTTGTAAACCCCGCCTATTTTGCGCTGACCTCCACCATGTGCGCTCTGCTTGTTAAGTCAAACATCAGTGTCATTTTGAAACTCCAGTGCTCATCTATTTCACTCTGTGTAGTTAAATCAAAGAAGGGTGAGAAAGAGCTGTTTTTGGTCAATCCTCATACGAGCTTGTGGACGTTAATCCATTTTGTCTTATCTACAATCTACGACCGTCACTTGGATAAATTCTACACTCGGGCTACACTAAGTGAAATGACGTGCAGGGGAAGGCCTGGGCTAGCTGGGTCAGGGCTGACACGTGCCATGTCAAGGGTCAAGTATGAGACAGGGACTGAGATAGGAGAGGTTAGAATCAGTAATGGATCCAAAAGGAGCCCATTCTGTAGACAGAGACGTGCAAACGAGTCACGCTAAAGGATCATCAGAAACTGCATGGATGTATTTATGAGAATGAGAGAATAAGAGTTGTGCAGGTACACACAGCAGATAGTTGTTAGTTAGATAGATGTTAGTGTAGACATACCAAGCACAAAAATTACGATACAAATGAATTAAATGTGTTTGAAAGCCTTTGGGAATTTCATCACCAACACCCAGAGAGTTTTAATTAACATGCCCACAGAGGAGGAGCTGTTCTTTGCTGAAGGGAACGAGCTCTGATGAAGAGGGTAGAGCTGTGAAAGCAAGGGGAACAAAAGAGGATGAAATTTTGTAAGAATTCAGCAAAAGTTCATTTCCTAATTCCAAGGTGTGTTACAGGGAGCCGGAGAACAGGCACAGCAGAGAAACAAGACAGTTTGATAAGCGCAGAGCAAAGTTGCGACACACTGTATGATGCAAGCATATAGAAAAGACAGAGTAAACACGAGCTGGAAAGCTGTTTCACACCAGAGGGATAGGGAAATTGCTGCACGAATTTGCAAAATCCATATAAAATTCGGTGCTGGAACACTAGAATAATCAGGCTTTCACTCAATTTTCAAACAGAGTCTGGAGAATGTTGGAAAATGTGACATCGCACAAAGCAAATTTCACCGGTAAAGCCTTGTTCCACAGGCGTAATTCCGCAGACGACAAAGTGGTTCCGGATTTCTTTCTTTCCGCCCTGGTGTGCAAGCTGCCATCATAATGTACAAAATCACTTAAATTTTGTATAAATTTCCATGTAAATAATACCAATTTAAAAAGAAGATGAGAGATATTTCCGTAAGAAAACAAGATCAGCTAACTTTTAGTAGTCTTCTCCTGCTCCGTTAGTACTTTGAACACATTCCTGAGTTCATTATGTAACAAATACATTCATTGCTATGACAAAATTAAATCAAATGTTAAAAAATGTACATCTTAGACAGTAACGCAGCCCATACAGCAGCAGCACGCCTGCAGCAATCCATACGCCTCCATCTAAACACAAGCAGACCACCGCCTATGCGTGCAGGCCAAATGGAGCAACATCTCATACCTCATGACCTCACTATTGACAGGAGCGCTGCAATGCATTCCTGAGGAATCAAATTACAAAACTACCAACAAGACTATGTCACTATCCATTATTTGGATTATTTGATGACTCTGTGGATTATTTTGAATATCAATTCAAGTACTCTATATTTGTATGTGTAAATACTCAGATTATATGTCCATCAGAGTCTCTTTCTTCATGTAACAGAGACAAAAAAAAAGAGAAATTCACACTTCAAACCCCCAATCCACAGGATAATTCGGCCAATCTGGTCTGGTCCGTGTCCACTGTAAGACACCATGACCTATCTGATGATGTATTTCAATTGGAGATTCTGTCCAACCATACATGCCACACCTCCAACGTTTTTGACTCAGATGTTACAACATTTAACATGTAGAATGTCTGGACTAAACAGGACAAAGGTTTTGTCTTTGTTATCTAATATTTCTCACTGTTTTGCTATATTTGCTAAAGTTATCTAGGCGTGACTCACTCTACAAGACCTATTCTATCTATAAATGAATGAGTCCATTATAATCAGACTTGGTGGACACATCACTTGACCCGATGATGACACCAAGACAACAACACTTCCAGGGAGCAGGGAGGTGGTCATGGGCTAGTCAATAATCTATTCAATTTCATCATTAAGAGAGTCATAATTGGAAGGTTGTTCAGCCTTGGTGGAGGTATGTCTACCCTCATCTGTTATCAACAATAAAGACGAGTTGAGTCTGTGAAATCTCGTGATGTCATACTTTTTTTGTCTTTTTCGATTCAGAGAGCTCCACCTTCATCCAGCAGCGGTAGGATACTTAGTTTGTTTGGTAATTTGTAAGAGTTTTGTGTTTACATTAACAGAAATTTGTAAAAAAAAAAAGTCTAGTTAGTCCCTTAAGTCTAACAGCAAGTCACACATTCGTCTCGGCGAAGAATGTGATGGACTCCCATCCCTGTCCGGGACGTCCCGTCTCCTCCTGACAGCCTGTCCGCCTCTTGATGAGGGGACAGGCGGACAGATGGTTCGGGGCATCCCGGGCGTCAACGGGACTCTGGAACTATTTGCGTTCATTTGACTGCGCACCGCTTGCCGTCGACAATAGTGAACAAAAGTTGTAGAAAAGCAAACACTTGGTTTCTGTACAGTGTGCCGGTGTGTGTGTGAGTGTGTACACAGTGGCAATGTAAACTAAAGTTAATCCTCTTAGGAAATCACGCTCCCTGACCAGCCCCGTGGCGCACTTCAGACCGTCCGAACACGTTAGTGGCCAGGTACCGCGGACCGTGGCTTACAAACGGCGGCGTTCCCGGGGTCCCCTCGGTGTACTTACTTGGTTCTCAGAGTAGGGTGGTATTCCAACAAGGCAAAAAGCAACTCCATTCATTGGACAGCAGAACGTTTGGCTGCAACACGCACGGGGGGGATTTGTTGCTGCAGGAGCGGCACAACGGGAGTAACAAATGTGTGGCCAAAGGCAAACTTATATGTTCAACACTTCTCCAGCTTCCTTCCTCCTAAAAAAACCCTCTCTTTTCCCGTTTTTCGGCCGTTCAGTGCGCTCCCCCCTCCTCCTCTTCCGCCAGACCGCATCAGTTGGATAGAACTAAATCCTTTAGGTCGGCCTGCCTGGAAACGCAGCTCCGGCGCGTCAAAGCAAACGGGAAACACAGAGGCGATACCGGAAGTAGATGATGTAGCCTTCACAATAAAATATCAAAGAGACGATTAACCGTTAGTTCTTTTTGTCACTGTTTTAGCTAAATTCCAACCAAACAACAACGGTTTAACTATTTTTCATCCTGTCTGTGATCTCGAAAAGTTATTGACGGAGGACAGGTTGTACGATACCGCAGGAAGAACCCATGTGATGTTGTTAGCTGTCGGCCTTATGGCAATCTAATGTCGGAGAATTAAAAAGGGGCTCTCCATATCTGGCCATGTGCCATACATTTTCCAAAGTTTTTAGTTTTTCTAAGACAGCTCTTTACCCCTTACTAAAGTTTCGGTCAGCTATCATAAAACATTGCAAATAGAGAGTCTGGACCAAGCCAAACAGAAGTCTAATCTTGTTTTTTTTTTTAAATCTCTAAGCCCTTTGTTGTAATTGCCTGTCAAAGTTGAGTGGGGGTGGCTTATTCTTCAAAACTGTGATATATAGTAAAAATAGTTGGGGAACTATTCAGTCTTTTTACAAGCAAAAATTGTTCGGATATAGAACTACCCTCCAAAAGTACGTACTTTGTGATTTACTTTGTTACTTCACCACAGGACTTGTGTCTGCAATGACAGCGTACAACAGATTTTGGATAATGGTACCTAAAATTAATCTAAAAAAAATGTATTCACCGGAAGTGTAATTTTTGTATTCTCTCTAACTTGACAAAGAGCAGATTGAACGTGGTCAGGGTGCGTTGGATAAATCTCTGCGCTCCGCCCTGCCAGACCGCAGCGTGCGGGCTCCCTCTGGCTGTGCCAAAACACTTGTATCCAAAGGGTGATGGATAACGTGAAGCATTGAAAGTGGGTTGGCAAAGTTGGCAATTTGAATCGAAAAAAAAAACCTTTTAAAAGGAGTTCACAGTAGATACAAAAATGATGTTACCGGATGTATGGTGAAAGGTCACAAACGTTACCAATTAACAGAAAATAACCATAAAATGTGTCACCCGATGAGCCAACCAAAGAGAGGATATATATCACAGTAGTACAACAGTCTAGAATAACGGAAGTGACTTGGACGGAGTTCTGTTTATGTCCAAAACGAGGAAAGCAATGTAGAAGCTTAATCACTTAACAGCCCGATGAATGGTTACTAAATGTTTTATGGTGTAGTAGCAGTCCTCCATTGTGGAAAATCTCCTCTTATAATCAAACAAGTCACACAAATGTGGCCCAAGATAAACTCCCGTGGATGTTTACTAGGAGACCACTTCCCCAAATAATAACCTTTTCCACCCCTAAGCCCGTTATAATTCAAGCTTTCTGGGAAAAGTGTCGACAGAGTTGTATTTTTAGCCGCAGATGAACCACCCAAATGAATCAATCCGCACACAGTCACGGGAAGCTTACTCATCAATGTGACAGGAACTTTCTGTGGGTGCCAAAGAGTTACATGACATCATATAAGCTACAGCATATTCCCATTTCTGCTATGATGTATCTACAATCAGGGATGGGCAGTTATTTTGACGATTGTATTCGAAATATGTATTTGAAATTCTAAATACAACACAAATCCAGATGTAATTTGTATCAAAATACGTGAGTTCTTCTTTTTTTATTTAGAAAAATTTGAATTTACTTCCCCTGGATTAGATGTTTCAGAGCATTTTGTTCAAGTTTTGATTTTACAGTTGCCCCGAAATGTATTTCTGTATTTTTAAAGCACAAAATCCCTTTTTTTCTTTTGTTTACTTTCTGGATGCTGTGTTTTGTCATGTATTTTGATGCAGTCGCAATCGCGGTGTAGAGAGGTGGAGAAGTAAAGGATGGACACGTGATGTTTGCCTCAGCCACTGTGATGGCTCAAAGCTGGAGGCCCATGTGGCTACTATTACTCTGAGGGGTGCAAGTAGCAGAGCAGGCAAAGAGAGCCACTTCAAAGGCCGCCTGCCTATGGGGAAACAGACTGGAGTCATAGAGAAAAAGAAGCTTACAGGAGCCTTCACTCCCACGCCAAGAGAAGCTGCAGCTGCCAACTCAGCCTTCATCTCAACATGTCTCCCCTGTCTACAAACTCTCACTTCACGGCCCGGATCCCCCACCTCCGGCCAAGGGCTTATGGAGACTATGCTTAGAAAGTCCCAGTCATGACCTTCACTCATCTCCAACTGAGACCCATTTGAAACAGATCATTTCCCTATGAATCCTAAATCCCATGTACACTGAAGCTCAGGCAGGTTCTGCAAATGCCAGAGCAGAGTGGCAGAGCGAGAGGATTAGCGAAGATCCCGGTCTTTAGGTGGGAGGGTGCGGCCTGGGAGGGACCCTAGCATTGGGATCGATCTTCCTCTGCAGCGTCTTCTTCCTCATTTCTCCTTCTTTCCCTCTCAGGCTGCGGCCCATGTGTTTTCTATTCTACCCGACAGAGGGATAAATCACTCGTTGCTCAGATGCCTTCTCTGAGAAAAGTGACCTTACATTTACCAATCTTCCCCGCGTCGGGGGTTTGTCTGCATCTTCTTCCAGATTGCATGCGGACGCACTCACACGCCAGACATCAATTTGAGTGTCAGGCTGAAAAAAAATGGCCCGTCTGGTATCGATGACTGCTGTTTGGCTGCGGCTGGCAGATGGAGATGTGTTACTTCATATCTCAGGAGTGAGCTGAGTAAATTTTATAGTGCTGATTTGGAAATGCTGGAGAGAGCTGTAATCGTATCCATACCCATCGAAAGAGAGTTTGTTCATCATTCATCATCATTTAGCCCATACACGCTGAACTTGATCCTAGCCTGCCCTGTCCTCCTTTTCCCATGTTGTTTCTAAGGGAGTAAGAGTAAGGCCCAATCTGATGAGGATGATGATGATGATGATGATGAGAGATGACGCCCCATTCTCTTTCCCCTCGAGGGCTGTATGGGGATAAGCGCAGAGCGTCGAGGGACTGCGAGAGGCTTCCTGGTCATTACATAACAACCCCGAGCCTGGCGCCTTGTGGGACAAACCCATAAACAACCATCATCCCA
>OMNV01008354.1:0-77417 GCA_900303265.1 Brotula barbata
GAAAGCTACATCTTTACCTTCACCCTCATCCTCTTCAGATATATATTTAATAATACATAAAAGCAGCACTGTGACATGAAGGGTGATGTATGTGTGCTGCCCACTCTCCCACACGCATTAGTGGGCTCAAATTGAACAATCAGCATTTCATTCACCAACTCAAAACACACACACCCACTCAGTCTGCTCCAACCATGGCACAAAGCCTGCGAGGTCAACACGTAGGACTTGTTTGTTAAAAGCGTGTGAAGGTTTCAGATAGAAACATTTTACGGCATTTTTTAAAAACTCTTTTAGCTCTTTATATCATTTTAGATTTAGCTTATAGGCTTGTCGTATCCTATAGGCTTTCAGCTGATGCCCAGGTAGTGGTAACTGAATATTTCAGCATGGAAGGCTTGAGTATTTCATACATCATATTTAGTTTTTCATTTAATATTGGATGTAGATACTATGTCTATTGAGGGGACACATTAGATGGAAAAATAAAATCCACCTGCTAGCTGAAAATCTCTGCCAGCCTTGTCGTGATGACTTGCTGAAAAAGTGTACCTACTCCTTAACTGTGGGCGGTGACAGCCCACGCAAAAGCATATTAGATATTATAAAAAAAACTGCATGGTGATCATCCATGGAGTAAAGGAGAAGGACGGGCTTTTTAAGTGAAGATGTACAATAATAATATAGATAATAAAAATATAATACCTCTTCCATTAGTGATACTTAAGTGCTACTACAGAATATAAGACTTCAAGGCCAAAGTAAGTTAACAGTAATCATTAAATCGATTAAGCAAACGTATGTGTGTATGTGTGTGTTTACCTTGACTTGGCTGAGTGGTATAGTTTGTCAGAATATTTTCTGTAAATCACCTGTTTTCCACAAAAATACCACATAAGTTCTCTGCTGCCACCTAGTGCACA
Organism: Brotula barbata; assembly: GCA_900303265.1. Taxonomy (NCBI): domain Eukaryota; kingdom Metazoa; phylum Chordata; class Actinopteri; order Ophidiiformes; family Ophidiidae; genus Brotula; species Brotula barbata. The sequence goes on from OMNV01008354.1 coordinate 924, forward strand.
ATAATGAAATAACCTTTTCAGCTGAAATGATACCATACTTGTGATCTAATTTTTTTTAGTTGGTTTGTTGAGGACTTAGTAACACACAAAAATGTAACACTAAAGGATTCATACAAAAATGAAGCACGAATTGAAGGACGATTTCCACCATCCCTGCCATAGGAATGTAACTAATTGCTCATATGATAGAATGGATCATAAGCTTAATTTGTGCTACAGTAAAAATGTCCACTGCAGATTGGAATCATGAGCGGTGTGAGCACAGATAAGCATAACAGTCAGCAAAGAGATAAAATGCTTAAGAACTGCTGATTATGTTTACACTACAAACTTCAGTCATTTCTCTATTGCCGGTTCTTTGTTTTTAATTTAAGTACTCAAAATGAATAAATTGTCAATGTTTTGTATGATTTCTTTTTGATAAAAACTGAATAATGAAGCCCACATAAACAATGTGAATCACAAACCATGTCAGGGGGAATTAGACATCTCCAAATATCATCTGACAAATTACAATTAGTAACCCAGTCTACTTCCTACCATCATTTTTCCAATAAATAACTTGAACTTGTTTACGTGTCCAAGTTTTTCTGGTAGGCCTGAAGTTAGGCAGGATTTTTGTCACCACATGGTAAGTGGTAACTTGGCAAGCAAAGGCCACATAATTTTCATTCCATGTGCATGGCAATAGATGCATTTGGGCCAACAATTTTATGAGTGTCATTATTCATCATAACTTCCACATGTTGACAATAGCTGATAGCCAATAATCCTTTTTAATGATCTTTTATTGACATAATCGCCAGCAGATTTATAAATTGATATCGTGCAAACTATACTGTATATAGATGTTTATCATAAAATATTTAAAACAGACAAATATGGACATATCCAACCGTTTATTTTAGCAACATGCAGCTGAGGTTGTCAGCTGCAAGACAGCGGAGTGTTTCATTAAATGCAAACGTACCCTTATATAATGTAAAGGGTTAATTAGTCTCTCAAGCATTGCGAGGATTTTATACTGTTGGGAGTGTGTTGCAAGTGGAGTTGCTGCAGGAGGCTCGTCAAGTGATGATGAGGGAATTTGTTGCTGACTTGCACTTTACACTTCCATTTCCACAATTGAACTCAGATTTACAATGGTGACACGCTTCACCACACTTAAATCAACAAGGCAGGACAGCGGGAAACGGCCAATGTGTGTCACAAAATACAAACAATGTTGGGCCTCATCCAAACATTGCTTCATGGCGTCACAACTGGTCGTCAGCTCCACATGGGACCGTTAAGATTATAGTCAGATTGACAGCTGAGATTGCGACTCACATTTTAACTCATAACAAAAATCACTTTGTCTTCCTTTAAATGACTACAAAGTCAAATGTTTCCAACACGCACATTAACCTTAATAACCACCATTGACTTGTTACGGTCACGGAACTGAGTCGGTGTGGAACTGAATGTAAACATACGCCATTTCAACCTGATTAAGAAAATGCTGTCATCTTTCTGAGGCAAACGGTTAAGAATACAAACATAAAACAAATAAAAATATTAGGCACAATTATTGTGATGTCACAGGTCATGAGATACATCAGCATTTATCCAATAAAAAATAGGAGTTGCAAAATGTTTGATAGTGGACCAGTCAATCCTCCGTTCATGTAGGACTCATAGCTGAGGACAGGGATGTTGGAGTGAAGAAAAACCAGCCTGCATCAGCAGTCACAGAGCAGGAGTCCTCGATGTGTTCGCATGTTCATGTACAGTCAGTCCAGGAGGTTTTGGGGGTCTGTCGTGTCTCTATACAGCTAGCATCTCTCGCTCTGGTTTCTTTTTGGAACGCTCCCTCTCTGAAACACATGGACAGGAAAACATTCAGCACGGCTCGCTACAAACTTTACTATTTATCTCAATTACAGCATTTGCAGAGAGGGACAGAAGGAGGAAAAATCCTGAGAAGCAATTTGATTTAAATTAGCGTCAAACCTGGTTTTTCCTCTGTGGGTTCTGGGACGTCTGGCAGCTCGTCCGAGGGAACATCAGGAAGCTCAACATCTCCCTGAGAGAAACAAAGATTATAATTTAGGCTCACTGGTCAGAGTCGAAAGTATATAAACAACGATGTGAATATGACAAGTGTACTGTTCATTAGACTGACCTGAGTTATGGCCTCCAGCTCGGCCAGTACAGCATCTTCATCTTCCTGTGACAAAGATCCAGCCAGCATCTCGTCGATTTGCTGAGGAAGACGACGAGATGATAGTAAACACAGATTTCTATTATGAACCTTTGTAATATAACTTTATAAACATTTTACCTATTAATGACTGCTTCCACACATAAAGTGACAGTCACAAACACTTTGCACAACCTGGTATTTACTTGTCAGCATTAAGAACTGAAACAGAATTCAGTCTAAGGAGGCATTAAAGGTGGGGAGTTGTTTCGATCATATAATTATGGCCTTGTTTACACGTATAAATGGCTTTATATGCAAATGAAAAAGCTGACTTTGTATTCTTAACATATTATTTTGATAATATAAGCTATCTTGCAATTTCACAAACCAGAAGACAAATCAAGTGACATGATTCCAGCGATCTGGAGGAGAGCAGATGGAGGTTTTGTCCTAGAGTTTTGCCTACCAGTCATATATCAGAGCTGTGAGCCCAGTAAACATGGACCCCACAGTCAGTAAGGTCTCTGTCAAGGTCATCTGGGTTTGTTTACGAGCTATTTCAAGAAGCATAGATGTACACTTTCGAATCAACAGCTTCATAACACAATATCAAACGCTTGAGAAAGTTTTCTGGTTGCAAAATCTCACACATCCTATGTGTCATGGAAATGAATATCCTTATCACAACAAGTCTTGATGCTTCACAATAACAACCACCACACATGGACAGGCTAGGTGGGTCCTGTCAGCAATCGGCCTCACGAAAAAGCCCAATCAGCAAAAAATGCAACACTGCATCTTATTAATGAAAACAGCCCTAGAAAAAATGAACTTACTCTTTGGTACTCAATAGCATCTTGAGTTTCATCCATAATCCGTTCCACTTCTTCAACAGACATCACCTGGTGGAACAAACAGAAAAACATTATGAATCATTTGGGAACACTCAAAGACATCTTAAATATATTAAGAAAATTAAGAACAAGTTTAAATATTAAAATTTTCAAATATGGCAACATGAAATATTTGTCTTTTTCTATCATGTTGTAAATAGCATGAGTGAGAAAGAGTGCCCCTAGGACATTAAGCGGAAAAAAGTGGCTTCAATTCCTTAGAAACTGAGCCAAATGAGGGCCTGCCTTAGGCTGGGCGTCCAAACTACATTCATCTAACTGGGTCAGGTCCCATGCTATTGCCTCTGAGATTCCCGAGGTGAGATGTAGCTTGTGAAGTGAAGTGCTGGAACAATGGTCCTTCGCTGACGTTGTAAGAAAAGCTACTCGTTAATTGGTGCAGCATCATGCTGCTGCCAACGTTGATGTACTGTCTCCATTTGGGCCTGTTCAGGTCAAACGGGTTTTGGATCTGGTCTAACTATCCGCAGGTCCGTTTCAGGTTGGTCTTTTAAAAAAACAATAATCTATGCTTTTCTGTTTTGGGTGGAATTGAATTTTTAGCAGGCAAATTAAATGTATCTGGGAATTTGTGAAATGATTTATCAACAGTACAAATGTTGTCCCTATAAAAAAATTAAATTAGAAGAAGAAAAAAATTTAAATTACCCACCTCATGCATCTTTTTGAGACATTCATTTCCAACTTTCAACCCTTCTATAACTTTGATTTCAATCTGTGCGAACTCCAGGTCCTGAACCTGTAAGAAAACACAAAAACTGTTAGTTTCATTTTTCACAGACGGATATTAATGTTAACTGACACAATCAGACTCACCATACGCTCCAGGTTACTGATCTGGTTCTCAGTCTTGTCCAGCAGTTGGTCCTGGTAACGTTTCTTTTTCAGCAGGAGGAGAGCTTTCCTATGTGAACCCAAATTATTATCATATTAAAATAAAATACACAACTTTACACAACATTCTCTTCCATTTATTCACCACACCGCAACAGTATTGCATTTTTTGTCATCTTACTCTTTTTTGCCATCTCTCAGCAGTTGTTTGGCTAACAGTCTCTCCTTGTCCAGCTGCAGGTTGACCCTCTTCTGATACTGTCGCAGTTTATCTCTTTGCTGTTTCAGTTGCTGAGATGAGAAAACACCAATGCACCATGAAAACACTGAAAACATGATACACTGACGAACTACACTTCAAAATAGCAACTGATACACAAGCTAGCCAGTATTTCCTTATCACAGAAATATCCACATCTGCATACAAATATATATACAGTATATATATTAGCAGAAAAGACAAAAAAACACAATATACACATATTCAACAGACTGGAGTTCTAGATGCTAGAGAGTGAAGATATTCATACTACTGCAAATAAGAACATTAATTGAATCAATAAATTAATCAATGATGGAAACTACACAGACACACATAAGAGCACATATCATTATCAAGGTTGAACAAGGAATTTGCATTGTTCTCATAATTTTGTTGAATTCTGCTGTCCTTCCAAAATGGAGAAATCCATACATAAGCACCGAGGGAGGGCTCAGGGTTTAAACCCAGCACCTTCCTGTAGTCAGGCAACAACTCTAACCAAGACAAAAGGGAGGAAAAACTAATTGTACCAGGACAGACTTTTTTTGTCAGAGGACGCATAAATTTTATAACTGTAAAGCAAATTGTACATGATATCCCATCATGTGACGAATACATGTTTCCTTCCTGATAGAGTAATCTATTATTATCGAGGAAATTGTGTTTGAGGATGTTACAGACAGAATGACCTGATGTTGAAAACGTCCTGCATGTGGATTGATGTGGATAAAACTTTTCCCGAGGCCAGGTCCCACCATTTGATCAAAAATCAGCTAGGGACTTTCTGAGCAGCCATGCATCAAAACAACTTAAGGCAGGCAGAAACATAACCTCATTGGAAGAGGCAACAATACAGATTTGCAAAACAATAGAGAATTTCAGATACCAGATTCTCCAATGACCTTTATTATGGTACAATTATTTCTTCCTGTTGAATTAAATATCAAATTACAATCTCTGTTTTGAGCAATCTTGAAGGCACATAAATATAGAAACCTAACTGTCCTGAGTTCTTGACATTCCAACAATGTACCCGTTTGTTCAAAACCACGCATGTCGAATTGAGCAGCAGACTTAAGAGTAGAGTAATGAGTTAGAGTAATGTTGTGGCGCTGGGTGTGGACCGTGTCACAGTTAGCTCTGTTTTAAGTAAACTAGGTTTGACAGAAAGTGCCTATGCTAACACGAAGTTAGCTCATGTTAGTTGTGACTCTTACCAATATGGCTTTGTCCTGCTCTGTCACTCGACTGCGTTTCTTTTTCCCAAAAATATTCCCCATACTGACACAGCATTCCAGCTCAGTCCACAGCTGGGAATAGAAAGTAAAACCAGGAGGAAATCCAACTGTTCAACTACAGCGAGCAACAGCTTACAGCAGGTTAGCCTCCATGTTTTCTCTGGGCATGTCTATCTGTACGTCACGTTCTTTTCCCCGCCTTCATCCACTTTTTACCCAGTCAGAACAGAAATCCTTGATTGATCGCTATCAGCGACCAATAAAAACCACTACTAAATAACCAATAAACACTTCTAAAGCTACGTTTCAGTGTAAATTTCAATTTCATTTTCATTATTTACAGTTTACTCTTTAAACTGTCTTCTTCTTTTAAAAATGTTTCCTTTTTTAATAATAAAAAATACTGTATATATATATATATTATGATTACTATTTGTAATAATTGTCATTTGTAATAAACCTGGGGTTAGCTAAGAGAGAAAGTCAGGCTGAAAGATAAATTTTACGATCTTTATTATTTTAAATTCAACCAATAAATCATATTGGCAATACTTCCAATACCTGTATTGGAAGTCATGAATTCAGTTCAGATATTGTTAAGTTGCTGCTGGATAAAACCAGTGGGAGGCAGTGATACAACATTAGCCTAGTTTGTCATTTGCCAATAAACAAAGAGAAAAGAGAAGAGAGGGAAAAGAGGAAGTCACATGATAAGTTCAGAGATGACATCATCATATCAATGCTATCACTGAGATCATCGCCTCTTTCCACCCTGTCTTTCCTGTCTGTGTCTACTCTACTCCAGGGCTGAAACCATCAAATCCAGTATCCTCCAGAGGGTGGTCTGTCGTTCCCCTGAACTTAAAATCCCCATGTACATACAGTACATCCTTACATCCTTTCATCCACCATTCCTTCAGCTGTTTATAGCTACAGTATATGGATCTTATTAAGCTTAACAACTGGAGCAACAACTGAATGGGCCAATCCAGCACAATGAACTCAATATTAACCAACCACTCATGATTCTTGATATATTTAAATTTCCTATACGACTGTCCTTCCATTCGTTTTTAACTCATCTTCTCCCTTTACTGCAGGGATATGGATACGGACTGACATGAATAAGCGCCATAGATAATTGGTATATGAATGGTTTTACTTCCACTTCAACAATGTTAGTGATAAACTCTGCTCTAGATTGTACAGCAGTTTGCTCCCTTGCGTGCAATACCGTGTAGTGGCCACTAGAGGACTTCATTGGATAGATTTTTTTTTATTATCCCAGAGAGACACGCAAGACAAATCTAATTATTGACATGTAATGATTTACGTGGTCTAGGGGTGTGGGGATTTCTATTGTCTCTATTGTTTTGTATTGGTGTTGTGGTTGTAAGCATGTAATGTTTTGAATATTTTGAGAGGATGCTGTGGACTAACCTTTGCAGAGGCCCTGCTGAGTTATTCTGACAAGAAATGCACTTAACTATCTGATGGATGATTAGTAGGTGCAAGATTCTGCACCTTCTAATTTGAAAACACAATTACAAACAGGACAAATACTAATGAATAAATAAACGGTTTTTGTTTACTAATTGTCATATGTGTCTATTTTTTTTTCACTAATGGTGTTCTACATAAATCTGTGGTCCAATCATAATTAAATTCCACTTTCTTGGGAAGTGGGATTTAATCAATATCCCAAAGACAAATAATTTATTCCCTATTACAATAGCAAGATGTGAATGAAGCTCAGGAGAGATGACACCTCCATTGACAATCAACAACTTTATTAAAACAAATTGAATTCACCCAATCGTACTAAAGAAATGAATAAAATCTGTGCAGTTAACAGCTCGTGAGCCTTCTCTCACTCCTGTGGTACTGCAGGTTTCTTGATCCTGCGGATTACGATTCTATTTCTCCGGCCTGGAGGTTGGCCTCCCTCCTCGGTCCCCAAGTCCTCACTCTTCCTGGGCGGCGGTGCTGCTGCTCTGAAATGCGCAGGGTTCCGTCCTAATCGGACATGATCCACAAAGGCCTCCACCCCGTCAAACTTGGCGGTCAGCTCCCCGAGACGCTCTTTCAGATTGTTGAACTCCTGGTAGAGATCTCCCAATGCATCTGAGAGAGGCTGGATCCTGAGAGCAGTCACAGGGACAAGACAGTAAAGACATAGACCCTCACAAGGTATGGGGTTAAGTCCTGAACAAAGCATGAAACATGAAACCATCTGGTGCAGAAAAGGCCGGGCTGTACTCACCGTCCGTAGTCTGGCAGCACGGTTCTGTGGTCATGCAGGAGCAGATCTTTGACCTGAGTCATGATGGCATATTTCCAGTTATCTAACACCAAAGTCAGGTTAGCACACCCTCTGGTGTTTACTGCTGTAGGAGGAAGGATCAAAAGAAAACAGGATTATTATAATACGTACTCACCATTAACAAAGACATTTCCAGGTGGAATTAAGTCAGTAAAACTGGGTAAGATACTTAAAGTCTTTACACAAATCTGTTTTTCAGAATTGAATTAATACCTCTGGTCAGGTAAATGTGGCAGCAAAAGTGTGCAGAACTTTACTGATCAAGGATCAGGGTGAACGTCTTGGATTGTTGGTCGCAGTGTGATTTACCTTCATTCCTGAAATCCAACTCTGCTTTCAGGATTCCTTTTTGTTTTTGAGCAGCACACAGGGTGAAAAAACAGAGCAGCACAACCCCACCACTCCTCATCCTTGTATCCGAATGTCACAACAAAAGGTCTGCACCAGGATTGTGCATCAAATTGTAATTTTGGAAGAAATAAAGCAGAACTATCACAAATGCAAGTCATTGCTGTCAAACTAAAACTTGTACAATATGTCAAATGTTGTCTAATTTTCTTTGCGTGGGCTTTTTACCTCAACACTTTATAAATTAAACCTTATACCTTTTAATGCTTGCTATTCTAAGTGTGATGGTGTACAAATTAACTTATCTGTTAGACTGGAATCAACTAATTCATAACCTGCTTTGATGTTTGTATTACATTTCTGAATGATAAGTAATGAAATATAACAAAGTTTTGATGACATCCTACTAAATACAAAATATTCTATGTGAAAACAATCAACTGTTAACAACACAAAGACACAAATGTTCCAGTGAAAACATACCTGCAGTGGATAAAAATTCCCAGTCCAGTCAGAATCCAACAAACTAATGTGGAGAAAACTGACACACAAATGGTTTATTATCGAGATGAAGGCGGGTCATCACCACCCACTCCCACTCAAACCGAGCTTCATATATCAACGTGGGTCAGGGTCAAATTCAAACCTCATGGAACCTTCCTCTTTGATATGGACTCAGTAGTTGCCCTAAAAATCACATCAACGTCCCCACAGTGGAATATTGGGGTTAAATGTAAAACAGGCTCCTTATCCACAATTCCATATTCTCATGTTTGTTCCTTGATTTAGGACGAGTTAGGAAACATTTGGAACGCGTTAATTTTCAATAAACAAGCCAAGACCAACTCTACCTTGCTGCAGCTCCACCGTGCGGTGAAAACTGGTTGCTAGGTGTTTGTTGTGTTTGGCTATAATTACTCTGCCAGGTACGAGGGGCTCAGACAGGTTCAATAAGGTGCATATCAAATGTGTTGTGAGCGTGTAAACAGTAAAAAAGAAATCATAACTGGAATCAGACGTTCTCAGATCTATTTTAAGCCACACACTGCCATTTCCCTGCATTTCGACTCTCGCATCATAAAATGTGTCTCTCTTCTACTTTGTTCTCTAATGACATCGAAGTGTTTATTGCTGCATATGCTGAAACAGCGATAAAGTCTTTCATGCCTTGAAATGGGACTGTGGACCTTCTACAGCTCTAGAAAAGCAACAGCTGGTGCGTTGACTAATTCGTGTCCATTTTGGTGTTTTTCTCCTTCAGAAATTTTTGCCTTGCTTGAATATGCAGTTTATTTTCAGTGCAAACAGATAAAGTAAATCAATAAATTATAATGGGGCACCAGGGTTTGTCTTTGATGTATTTTTTGGTATATTTAGTATAATTTTCTGTGTATATAACAAGGAATTTCAACAATTTTGTGTGTGGAAGAAATTGCAAGTATTATTTCAGAGGGTTAAGAAAATAGAGAGAAGAACTAAAACTGATATAAATAAGGGGGTTAAATCACATGGCAATGTAAGGTTTCTGTAGGTTTGTGAGTTAAATTTAAGATATTTTAAATGAGTCTGAATTAAATAAAAATTTTAAGCTTAAAAAAAAGGGGCAAAAAGAACACAATGCCACCAATTACCTAACTTGTGGGACATCTTTACCAGAATGCAAGATAGCGATTTCATTAGATAACAGTGCAAAAATGTCTCTTGACTCTTGGTTAGATTTCTTGTACTCTTGCTTTGTCACAACTTTCATGTACCGGTGCTTTTTGCGTTGCAATGGAATCAAATCCGTTGATGTGGATGGAGCTGTCGTTGCTGCACTGTTTTTAACCAATTTGCAAGATTAGGAATGTATAACCAGTTCTCATTATATTTTCCTATGGCATTAATTCCTCTCGGTGTAACTTCCAAAACACACACTTACACACAGAATGTGAATTCCTTCCAAAGATTTCACAATGCAGTAACTGAAAAAAAGGAAAATATTAACAGTGTCCTTGTTCTTCATTAGACTTAAGATTGATTGGTTTAAGACTTTTAAATATTAAATAATGCCTTAATTTTACATAAACAAATTTGAGCTTGTTTAGGGATATGCCGAAACCATGCGAAGAAAACCAAGTTTTCATCACTTCAGAGGAAACTCTACAATATATTTGAGAGGCAACTTAACCAGATGAAAACAAGTAAATCAGACAGAACATTAATCTGCAACATTAACTCTTAGTTGTTTTTTATTTGTTTCAAATCCAGGTCAACAGCAAACCACATTCGAGGTCCCCGTTGAGTCCAGTGGAACACGAGGACCAAACTCCAAGAGCAAGCTCGCTCAGCAAACGGCCCCTGGTTTAATACAAAAGTTTGACTGTCGGCCTTCACTGTGACTTTGGAAAATTCCAGAATCCATTTGGGGCGATAATGACATCAATGGGCAAAACAAACTTTTCTCAAATTAAACTACAACTCAAAATATATTCTCACATCAATGAAATTACCGTCAAGCTCTTACAATGTAGCAAACTCATAAATTAGCAGATGTGTAGCCTTTAACACAGAGCAGGCCCGTTTCCCAACAACCCAACATGATTTAGTGTAATTCCAGAATATATGTTAATAAAATAACTTTCAAATTTCATTGTGGTCAGCTGAAGATAAAGTTTTGACGGGAAAAAAAATACAACCAAACTGATCAAATTTGTCTTCAGTCATCAAAAGTAAGCAGCAAACAAATCAGGAAAGGATTTAAGTTTGTATTGTTCAGAAGGTGTAAATAAGGGTAATGCAGAGATTGTCAGTTATTTGTCACAGCAAACAGTTCTTCAGACATGTGTGAACCAGATATGGGAAATGAGTGTGAAAGAGACTAACACGCTGGCGTCAGGCAAGTAAAGTTTGGCTCAAATGTGCCGTTATGTTTATAATTATCTTTAAGTTGGTTTGAATTGTGATTGGACGTGTGTACAGCATGAATACATGCTGGTGCTACACAGATTTGAAATAAGTGTCTCACTGATGTATGTGAAAACTGATATCATCTAATATTTACTTATCATAGATATGTCAGGTAATCACTCAAATCTCAAAATAGAGGTCCCAAAATAAGTCTCACAATAGAAAATGTAATATGTGACATGCAACCCAGAGAAACGCAAACAGAATCAAATTTAGCGTGTTATCCTCATACATTTACTGCTGAATAGTATATTTTGTGGCATTTAATGCTACTGGGAAAATTAAGTGCTTTTTGACGTTGTTCTCAGACTCAGAATTTGAAGAACTGGAGGAAAAATAATTCTGACTTGTAAGCTGGACATTGACTTTGATATCAAGGCTCTGGATTCATCAGGAACAACCAAACAGAGACGAAGCTCACAACCCCTTCTCATGTTTCCACCCTGCCAATCCCTCAACTTCCAGATGTACAGCACATTGGACTGAAGATGAGTGTAATGTTACTCATCTTTCTTTCCCCACTCTGACCTCTGACTTCCAGCAGCAAAGTCTTTGATGACTGAGTGATGGAAATCTGCATTTGCTCTGGTGTGTCTACTCTGGAAGCAGAAGTAGAAGGGAATGAGAGCAACAGCTGTTTGTAAAAGCACCTCAGGAATGTGTGATGAAGAACGATGCAGATGAGCGTTCCATCCGAGAGAGAAAATCCAGCTGCTCAAGTTTGAAGAACCAAATTCAAAACCTCTAATTCCATCAATTCTCCAGACAAAATATAAAATAGTCCCCCTTCCCTTGGCTTGAAAGAGACTTAAAAGGGTTTACGGATTCTAATAGAGGCCAGCTTTCACATCAGAAAGACAAACCATCAAATGGAATTTCTCTAACATTTTGCAAGATAAAATATTCCTCACTATTTGTATGTGAACAATATAATTACCAATCACAAAAGTTTCCACTTGTGCCAAAGATTACAAGTTTGATATTTTATCTAAAGCCAATAAACAATGTACTGGTCATACAAATATAGTAATAATTAGCAGGCACATTATCATCCAACAGTATTTAACATTTCCAACTAAACCATGCATCTCCTTGGAGATAGATTGGTCAATTAACTGGTCAAGGATTTATTAAGACTACTCTAAAACCAGTCTTGCAATCAATCCACTTTACTCTATTCTTCACCCATAAATCAGTATATTGAAACTCACGAAAACATGGCTCAATACACTGCTCGACTGTGGCACTATCACTCTCCTTCAAACTATAAAGATCAGGACATAGTGTCTGTAATGCCTCTTTCACACAACATGGGTTTGGCCCTAATTTACACTTGTTGACAAAATCTGGGTTCACTGGAAGAAAAAAGGCCCTGTACAGAGAGGCAGATCAGGGTGCACTCCCGTGAGCATTTGTAAACAGGTCAACAATGAGATTCAAGAGGTTTGCAGAGACATTGCAAACGCTCAAGAGATATCAGGAGTATATTTAAAATTGTAAACCTGTGGAGCATATGGTTTCCTGTGACTAACACTGAGCCACTGAGAACAAAGCCATGTGGATATTTCTTGCCATCAATCAAGACAAATCACTTTCCAGTTAAATCTCGTCATAAAATGCAATTCTGAGACAAGACACACTTCTTAGGGACTTCTCCCAAGGAGAGATCCTATTTTGTGCGTTGTCATATAAAGTGCAATTCATAGTAGATGACAGTGTTGTTTTCAATTCATGAAGTTTTCAGAGATCTAAAGACTTGGAAAGTGGTGTAGTGTGTATGAGGCATTAGGCTTTTTTGTTGAAAAAAACAATTTAAGGAAATGTGGGTTATGCTGTGAGTGACTGGTGAACATTTTAATAGAGTTTCTGCTATTTGTACAAACATTTTAGATTTACTTGCTTTAAGACTAAAGATATTCAAAATAGGCATTGTGTGTAGAGAATAATTTTTTCTACGGATGGTGAGAACAACCACAAATATCAAAATTCATTGAGGAAAATCCAAATTAGGTGAGTTCTACGATTGAGAGGGGTGGGTGTGGTTCACTAGACTGAACAAAAAAAAACAACCAAATTCAACAACAATCCCTCAAATGATAAATATGCAGCAGATTTGCAGAACACATTGTGAGAGGGGAACTGATGTGAAAGAGAACATCTGAATACTCAAGTTGCTGTGTTCCTGTGTCACAGCATGGTAGGACAGATTATTTCAGACGTGATTTGAGGGGCAGAGCAGGGTTGTCACAGGTTGAGGGGAAGGGGCCTTAGCCAAAGTGCTTCTCCAAAACATACCCCACCACTTGCGAGAGCCATAGTGAAAAGGATACAAAACACACAGTCCTTTGCGTGCGTCCCTTCACGAGTCTTTGTCTACCTCACAGCAGTTTGTGAGACAGAAAAGTGAGGCTAAAAAAGGGGGCATATAGATCTCGCAGCTGGTCCCGGCTCAGTGATGTCATTGGTGATTTAAGAGGAGGGCTGGGCCAGACTGGATAAGATTTAGGGAGGATGGAAAGCAGGGTGGGCGTGGGTTGGCTTTTAACTGCGAGGCAAGCTGCACATTTCACAGTGCTCTGTGCCAGGTTGGTTCATGAAGGTGCAGTGGAGGCAGGACCACATAGATGAAGAAGAGGTGGGTGCAGAGGGGCCACCCATGGCCCCATAATCCAGGGAACTTGATGGCTGCCCACCCACTGTACCTGCAAGGACAGGAGGAGACAAGATGGCAGTGTTAGAGCCCCACACATGCCATTTATGAATACTGTTGACAAGTGCTTGTCATGTATAGGAGACTCAAGTGTGAATGTGAAAAAAAAGATATTTGAAACCAGAAGTGCACATCTTTAGTGTGAGAAAGGCACTCGTCAGTTGAACCATTGAGCAGGTGTGTCTGTGACTTACTGCACAGCTGCTCGATGGTGGCCCACTGCTCAGACTTCTTCCATGTCTGTGCCAGGTCTTCATTGGAAGTTTTCTCAGCATCTAGAAGGAGGTCAATGCTGTCCTGCAAAAACAAGATAAACTCTGATTCATTATGACAATCAATACTTCAGATTCAGAAAGGGGAAAAAGTCTTTTTCTTTATAGTTGTTAGTACAGAAAGGACCAAAGGCCTATTTTAAATGTCATTAGGTTGAACAATAGAAAACCAGTGATCCTGAAAGTAGTAACGACTTCCAGATCAGAGACATATGGCCTTCACATTACAATTAAAAACATGAAGTCCACGCCTTACCTGCATACATGGCTATTAGGTAACATGCTGACTTACCCTCAGGGGCATTACTTCATTGTTTACAAGGAAGAGGAGTAGATGGAAGTCTGACATGATGTTCAGGAAAACTGTGGAGGAACACTGGGACAAGTACGTGGCTAAGCTATGGAAATTCTGTGGACACAACAGGAGAAAAAATGAAGACAAGCTTAGGATCTTTAACGTCATCTGACCATTCCAGTGTTTTAACCATGAAGGTGATTATGAGTTGAACTGATCTGTGAGTAGTGAAGACAGGCCAAAACATAACAGCTAAAAACTCAGAACAGAGAGACTGCCAAATATGACAACTTTGTAAAGCTTAGAAGTGGTAAACTTTGCAGGCTGTATTGTGGGTAAATGTCACACGTCCATTAAAAACGGAAAGTACAGAAAAGAAGAAATTAAATTTTCTATTTACTTGCGTCTCTCCTAGAATGTCACGGTTCTCGATGGGGAAGCGTTGTGCAGAGGAAAAAGTATACTGGGGCTCCTTTGGAAAAGTGGTAGTTATCTGTGTAAGAAAAAAACTTTATATAGTAAGGTACAGAAAGTACATGGCCATGGTCCAATGTTATCATAAGACCTTAAATACAGAAAAAGTGCTCTCTTACTCACATCTATGATTAGGTACTCCACAGGAAGAGGCCGGGCTAGAAACGTAACATCATTTCCAAATTTGTCTTTGTCCTGTCAAAGCAGGAACAGAGGAGGAAGAAATGTTTAAACTTGGATCACCTGACAGGTAATGCGCATCCTTGTGGCAGTTGCACCTGTCATATGGATTACCTTGTAGAAAACGTCTGGTACATATTGCTCAGGGCTAGACTCCTTAGCATAACCTAGCTCTGGTGCGTCTTTACAGGGAAGCAGACACTCATCTCTCACCAGAGCCATGCACTGATTGGATACTTGGTAACCTTCAAAGTGCACCTGGTTATCTGGACCACCTGCAGACAGGGTCCAGTGATGAATTAAGTTCATTAATGCTGTACATGTACATCACACAACTCTTACATATAAACCACAGATGGCACACAAAGCGGTGTAAAATGAATGTTAGCTGATGTCTAAAGATGACACTATGACAACGTTTCAGGTGAGATATAAAATTTCTAATGTTAAACTTAAAGCATTTTTTTCCTCTTCTCGGAATGTTTGCAGAACACGTGTTACAATTTGCAACCGTGCAATTTCCCTCAGAAACAGTGAAAAACCTCCACACCGGCGACACCATGAGTTGTTAACACTTTGTGGCTCTACAGAGGCGCAGCAGTATGATGTCATGACCGTGACAACCAGGTGCCGTTTTTAATCTGACTATGTATCGACTACAATTTAATTATCCGATCAATAAATAGTAATATAAAATTCCCATTATTGGGTCGATAATGTATCGGCCCAATATATAACGTGCATCCCAAATTACTCCCATAGTATTTTATTGGATGTTTTACACACAAAGGCACTTCTACCAACCAGCTTACTACTGTAGGCATCAATCTAATTCCCTACTGTATTAACCTGTGCAACCACGAGAGAAAATAACTAACAGCAGAATATGTTCACATTAAACAGGGTCAGGCTGAGGCTATAGCCTATCCTAGCAGTGTCCCAAATAAATCATGATCACATAACTGTGCCCTACAAATAGAACAGGAGGAGAGGAGCCCGTTTCTACAGCTCTGGAGTCTGCCTGTTGGTCAGGCACGCAAATGTCACTATGATTTAAAAATAACCTTCAACTGCTAAATAAAATCAGTTTCTACAGGTTTTTTAGGATTATTTGTGTGGTGTGAAAAAATATCTGCATCGAATGAAGCTCCAACACTATTATACAAGTGAAAGAACAACAAAAAGGGGATTGCTGAGCCTGACCATTGTTTATCTATTCCATCACCTTTGGTGCCTATATATAGTTAATCCAATTATCAGCTGTAATTTCATCCTTTTTGGGAACATCTATAAAGAAAGTTTCTTTTTTGGACAAAGAGCTGCACTTTGTACACAGACCAAACAAAAAGCTGGAGGGCCCTGAAGTTCTGGTATGTATCATGCTGCTCTACTGCATTTTAAACTGTCAGTAAGTCCGATTTGTAGCTGCCGGAGAGGAAAGAATTAGCATGGCTTGGTGGTCAGTAAGAGGTGAAGCTTCTCAACTGTGATGCAACTGAACAACATGTGGCTTGGTTTAAGTGTCAGACTAAAAGCAAAGTTGAACTTTGCAGACTAAGTTGCTGTTTTAAAGGGGTGATTAGTATGTTAAACGTCCTTAATCATCACCATCTGTGAGACACTTCCAATCAAGACTTAAAAAATGTGCACTTCGAGACAGTTAAGGGTCAGCCATCAGTGAATCCTTTCATGATTAATAAAACAATATATGTACACCAGCTGGGTGGACTTATGTCTTCTCAACATGTCTTGTTGATTGCTGTAAAATTAAAAGCAAGCAGGAGAACAAGAAAGCAGGTTTTATCTTAAATAGTAACATGCATTTATTAGTACCATATGATCACTGTCTACAGAAGAAAAACGAATCAAAAATAGGTGAGGTCTCAGGGTCTATTTTGCCAATTGCATGTTCCTTTAATCTAGTTGTACCTCATAGCTGCCTCACACTTACCTGTTGCCACCACAGTGACAAATTTGGAGCCAAAATGGCCGTCTCTGGAGAGTCTGCAGGGATTTGAATGTTGGTTCTGGAAGAATCCGGCAGTGATGCACTCCTCTGCACTCAGGTAGTATGAGTCCTAACGGAAGTGTGAACACAGCATGTATCACCTGCTTCAGTCAGATATATATACCTGCACTCAGTGGACTGCATCCTCACCTGGTTTCTTGTGTAGCGAACAGTGCCTATCCTTGTATCCTCGGAGATCAGGTCAGTGAAGATCCATCCCACCTATAAAACAAAGAGGAGGAAATGAATAACACACAACACAATCGTCACTGACCCCAAATGTCCTTCGTCAGTAAAAAAATAAATATATATATTTATATACTGTACATATATGCGTGTATGTGTGTTTGTATGTGATATAGGGGCTTTGTACAATAACGGGCTGTTTGACATATGGAAGCGCTTTGACACCTAATAAAACAGCTCATTGTCTGATTGACATTTCCTACCAGTTGATTCAGAAGGGCCCATGAGTTATTTTTGCTTTAGCTGCAAGGAGTGAAGGAATTTGGACATATTCATCTATTTCATATCAGACCAGGTATACAATTTTTCTATAATCACAAAGTTGTTGAAAACATATAAAATTAGTTGCAGAATAGTTGTTCTATCAAACAACAGCTGCCTTTGTGCACTCTAAAGCTAGGTTCCTTGCAGTCACGTAAAACATCCAGTGTACGAATGTGTCCTTCGAGGAACCATGCTGTCAAAGATACTCAACCTTGCACAAGCCCAGTTTGGCAGCAATTTCATCCACAGCTGCAGCTTTGGGATCCTCCAACAGTTCCAAGCTGTTCTGATTGGCATTCTGAAAAAGAGCAAAATGAATGATAAGTTTCGATTTACAAAAGAAGAAATGGAGCAAAACTTAAAAAGAGAAGTTTCTTTATTCATAGTGTAACATGTCCAAAGACACCAGAACTTGGTTCAAACTAAAATGAATGTTAGTTGTATGGTGACAAGTTGGAAACATAAACCATATTAAGTGAAAAAAAAAAACATTAAGTGAGAGTTGATGGGAATGAAGACTCACTTGTGGTGGCTCATAGATGGCGGCCACCTCAGCTCTGATGCCTAGAGGAATATCTTTGTGCTCTGTATACCTGCCGTACAGGTAGCCCATTCTTTGGCTGCCTGTCTTCCTCCAAAAATCCAGAAAGCGATCAGCAATGGTGTGATTCTCAAACATAATGTTGTCCACGTGTCTGTATTTCTGTGAGAATACCATTTGAGATGCTTTATAACACAATTAGAGCTAAATGCATCTCCATTATTGCACACACATATGTGATACACTGTTAAATCAATGATAAAGGCATATAAATCCTGCATATCAGCCTTCATTTCAAAACGGTAATGCCCACATACTTGTCTGTTAAGTGTGATGGCGCTGGGCTGGCACTTGGTGCAAATCCCCTCTGGCCAAGGAGGATGACCCTCACAGCCTGATTTAATCTTACAGCTGATATTCTCCAAGGCAGCAAACTTCCCTCTATGTAACATAAAAATCAGTGTGGGTGTCAACATTTCACAAAAATCTAAGTATTTAGACTGATTTAACAAATATATACTGTTGCTTCTCACTTATCAGCTCCACCAGTCAGCTTGCGAAGGTAGGCATGGAATGACATGTGCTTGACCGGTGGGTCTAGGTGATTCAGGTAATCTTCATCAAAAGGCTGAAAAAGAAAGCAATCAAAACATCATCAAGCGAACTAAACCTGACTTATGGCTTACTGCACATACTAAAGACAGTTTCCACAGACACTTCCCTTTCGAGTGATGACGAAAGCAATATGATGTAAAACTCACACTTCAAGTGCAAATTCTCTTACCTCTAATGGGACGCAGTGCACACACTTTCCGAGAGCACCATGTCGACATCTATGACATGAAAAGGATAATTGATTGTCGGAGAGTAACAGTTGATTTGTATATTTTTGGTGGCTACTGTTAGTCAAATTAATTTAAAGGAATGGTGGATACTGAGGTAAGGAAAACCAACACTGTGTGTTCGGTATATGTTTGTTTCATTCTTACAGTTGTGGATCTCTGTTCCTGTAGATCTTGCCATCCTGTTTGGTCAGGAACTGATCAATCTCATCCTCCTGAACCTGCAGTGCTGAGTGGGAGCGAGGGATTATGATAGATGAGGAAGAGTGTGAAGATGAGGTGGATGGTAGTGATGAAGATGAATGTGGGGTGGCTGTATCCATGACCTCCCCAGAGGATCCTGAAGGGAAAAGAAACAGCATGTCGCCATGCCTAAAAATAGGTGAAAGACAATGGTTAAAGTTAAAAATGGCACAAAGACACACACAAATGCACACTTAGGTCAGTAGTCCAATAGTCAGACACTAGACCAAAACAAGTTCCCCACCTGAGCTGTGATCAATAGTAGTTCAATTATTGTCCCATTTATGTGTAAAATGAACCTGACTCACCAATTCCTCCTACATGCATGTAGTAGAAACATGAACCCTGAAATCCCCAAACCATTAAAACTTGATTCTTTGCATTTTTAGGTTTTCCTCCGATATCCAAATGTGACAATTTTTTTTTTTTTAGTTCAAATATGTCCAATGAGATCAGCTGATTGCTGGAGCTATTTTTCAAGACAATTTTTTGGTTCATTCCTGCTAAATTGTGATAAAGCCAACTTAAAATTTATATAAACTTAGATTTAAGTTGTTGTACATACATTAGTGTTGTGTATCACTCCTCAGACGGTTTGATACAATCTTGGTACTATGATACACACTGATACACAATAAAATAAATTGTTCTATCTACGAAGTTGGACTTTATTCAAACTTTTTTTTTTTCCAGATAAAGGCACTTCGACTTTTAACATAACAACCACAGTCATATTGAAACAAAATACCCACAGCTAAAAATATTATAACTAGAACAACTAGAAACAATTCTCATTAAACAATATTGTACAAATTTGAAAAGGTACTGGATACTTACCACAATGAAAGCAGATCTCTTGATTTGTATTAAAAAATGTACGTATCTATATGTATATGTACTTATTTACATGTCTATTTACAGCCTAAATATCGTAGCCTGGTTTAGCTCTTAGTCAGACAATTGCATGCATTTATTTGACCATATGTAGTCTGACAAATATTGTACAATTGCTATGCATGTGGCTAATAACTATACAAAAAATACAAGCAAATAATTTGTTAATTGACAAATAGAATCTCTTGTTTTATCAGGAATTCTAAACACAAGGGCTAATGAAGGAACTGTGAATAAAAACACAATTATTGCTCATACTTTCTGTCACATGTATAATTCAGTCATCTATGCGCAAAATATACTCCAGGTGATTACATTTTTCAGGACTTTTCTGAAAGTAATGTTTTCACAATTAGTGTGTACTGGGGTGTATTTTGTCTGAATATCACAGGGAACAGAACTGATGTCAAACACCGACAACAAAAATGTTGGAAGGACAACATGACATGTCCTTTTTAAGGTTATTGTGAGCAATGAACTGATTCCCATATGTTACCAACAGTGATTGACACTGTTTACATCTACCTACTTGATCTTCAGCAGGCTCAGGGTCTTGTTCTGGGACAGAATTTCTCCAGTCTTGTTGCGGTTAAGGTAGATAGAGAAACCATTGGAATTAAATCCAAACTCTTTGGCCACCTGAGACGGAAATGATAGCATGCCAGTTAGAAGGATGAAATAGGCTTAGCTTACCTATTGTAAAAGAAAAGGTCTAGAATTAATGGAAACTGGTTACTGGAGGAGAAATTGCCTATCACATTTATGCATTCCCAATTCCAAGCTATTGAGAACACTATTAAAAAAGATCATAAGCACCCTGATATATACACAGAGTATAATGGTATGAGAGAATTTGAGCGTGTAAGAAGTAGGAGCACCTGTTTAGATCATTGCACGGGAAAGACAATCTTGTCTATTAAGAGTGGAGTTGACCAGCCAACAGAGTATCTCATAGCACTCTGATCATCACATCTACAATCAAACAAGCAACCCGATACTCAAGACTTTGCATTCTTACATTTGAGGACAATAATTGATACTCAAGACTTTGCATTCTTACATTTGAGGACAATAATTTAACAATCGGCTTTGAACTTTTGGGCTGCAACGTTAGCATAAGAAAAGAAAGACAATAAGAACAAAGTAAAAATTCCACCACAAATTACCTAGGTCATGTGATAATACTAGTCCCATGCGAATCTGCATCTCGGTGACTTGGGGTAGTTTTTTTTTCTCCTTTTGTTTTCTGTCCCACTTATTCCCAGTTATGAACTATGGAGGCTACAGTCGAAATTATAAATGAATGTTTTCACAGCATATTGGGTGCAAATTCAAGATGGTCATCTAGCTACACAGCATGGAGACCGACTCACAGAAAGTGCAAGCTCATATCCATCACAAGAGCTATGTAGGAAGTGAAAGGGAGGAGTGAGTGTGTGTTTATTTTTGCTTGAGTGAAAAAATCAGAGAAAAAAAAATTATTAATTTTTTCAAATGAGTTGGGAGTCTGATGGCAAAGCCTAACTTCATTTTTTGATTTATTGTTATGCAGTGCCTAGACATAATATCTGGAGATAATACCAGTAAATTTGAGTAAAATATAGACACTGCTTTTCAAGTGAGAATGCGCTGCACAAAACAGACGCGGGGGAGTAATTTTCATTTTCATCATATGCGGTCCCCAGGTAATACTAGTCCCCTGTGAATAGGGCTTTAGACCACTAATGGTTAGGGGGGTTTAGGTAGGTTGAATATGTTATTTGGGGAAAACAAAACGATACAGCTTAAGATGGCTTCACCGGCTGCTGGATGCTCAGCATTTTTTATTTTTCTCTCAGGTGCAGAAAAAAGACCTGCAGTGTTCAGCTATTGTCTTGTCTCACTTGTGGTTTCCTGATCCTTCCATCTCTGGCTGCACATTATAACAGAAGTAAAATATTCCTTCTATTGATCTCCAGGCAACATCGCCCTACCTCATGAATTTGTAATGAAGTGCTGCTGCAGCACTCAGCTATAACCAGTCTCATGGAATACAGCTGTACTTGAGGCTTAAGTCCAATGATTCAAATGTAATGTGACGTTACTTTGTGTGTGATATTGTCTCAGTAGTAATAGTCTAAAAGTAAAGACAGACCAACACACTGTTCTGATGTACTCACTTTATAAATATATTCCAAGCAAGAGCAGAGCCTCCTTTTCAACAAAATATTGAGCTTCTCTCCAACACAACTGAACAATAAATATTTGAGGTAATGGTTATGGGTTTACAATGAATTAATATCACAGTGTATGGCTGTGACATATATGTGTTTGTATATTTTCCAATAGTCAATGTAGTTGCTTAAATTAGGCTTTTTTGAGGCGTAATGTGAGTTTTTCTTATGTGATGGCCTTTACATTTCAGAAAAAGGACAAGAAAAACATTCTGATGTCACAGATCATTACAAAGCTTTGACAGGTGCAGCTTAGGGAATTTAGGTTAGGTCAGACTCTTGTTTTGCTTACCAGTGCAGTCAGTGGCAATAATACACAAAAAGAATTGATATGTCAATGCTGGCTCATACAAACACAGTGTTTATCTATCTAACTAGCAAGAGTCACCAGAGTTCTCTCTTGGCTACATGACCGCTCCCTAGTCGTTGTTAGCAGCAATGACTCGGTTAAAGCAGACTACGGTACTCATTCAAAACATGGCAATGGTGACTGAGGATTGGAGCGGAAGCAATGGCCACAGGCGCAAATCTGATTGAATGTACATACACGTAACTGAAATGAGCAGAGTTCCTGGTGACTAAATTGTGACTAAAATTTCAGTATGACAAATCACTAAAATTAGACTGAAATTTAGTTTTCATTGACAGAGAAAGACCAAAATGAAAAGTCTTTCATCAACTAAATTTGAACTTAAACTGTATGAATTGGAGATGGCTAAAAAAAATAGGAAATATCAGTGAGTGTAGAAGACTAAAACTAAAAATGGAAGCAATGGGTTCATATTACACTATTAACAAATCAAACCCAAAATCCTCAACAATGATGATGGGCTGTATCTCTACAGGTAACAATTCTATAATTCTTAGAATATTTCTCCAGTTAAAATTCAAAACACTGTCAGCTCTTTCATTTACAGACATCTGCTACACAATACTGGAGCCTGGAATGTACTGACAAAAAACGTTTAAAAACTAAGACACAGATGGTGTAAGGTGAAAACTGAGAAATGCAAATATTTTTAATTCATGCTGCAGAATTACAGCATAGTGGAGCTTTGAGTGTGTAACATTTGCAAGCGTCGCAGACACCACACTCAAAAATACAGGGAGGTCAGAATTAATTGTAAAAAAAAATAAAATAGTGGCAAACTAAACAAGAAAATTTCAAATAAAATATTTTGAAGATACATTAAATGTTACGTTTTCAACACTACCTTCTTCAGAAAAGCAGCAGCCGTCTCCCTCTTGGTAGAAGGTATTTTCCTCATCCCATCTGGGGACTGAACCCTGACGATCTAAGTGAGACACAAAAAGGTAAAAAAAAAACTGAGAAGAAATGGGTCTATATCTTGGAAAAGCTGGATGTCTTAATTAAAATAATTCACGGACAGTGACTCCACATTTCTAGGACGATTCCCATACACCTTTCCGTCAAAACAAGGGCATCACTCCCGTGTGACAGAGGCGTATCGTTAAGACAAAATGACAATGACAGTGCAAAACCTCATGATAGCATGTTAACTTCTATCAAAAATCCACAAAAACATGTTTATTTTGGGCTTCGATTAAGACTTTCACTTTGAAGTAGGTAATTGTTTGCTGACGCTGTCTTGTTGTCTGAGTAACAAAATATCACTTTATTTCAGCCAACACTCCCAGCTGGATGAAAACCACAAATACTTATGAATTAAGCTGTTCTATCTCTTCTAACGTCTTGCTAATTGTGCCGCTTTCCTGTTAGCCAACAGTGTTTATTTTCATCCACACGTCGTCAGTTAGCCAATAAGATAGCTCAAAACTTGGCTGGCTGGCTAACTAAACAGGCCCGTCACTCTTTTCGGCTACAGACAGCTAGCAAGCATTAGCCACTAAGCTAATTTTGCTGCCTCATCACTCCGGACTTTGGCTAACAAGCTAGCTCATAGTCTTTAAAAAAATTACAGACTCCCAGTATACTTACAATATTATCTGCCATATTTTCGGAGACGTCTTCCTTACGGATATTACTGAAAATAATATGAGTAATAACAATGTTCCCGTGCCGTTTGTGTCTGTTAGCGAAACTCCATTCCGCAACTCAAACACCGGGGTGTTACAGACAATAGCGTCCGCCAGTTTCACACCGGTCCTACAGCCAACTAAACCCGATAGAAACAAGCTTTATTTTAGCTGAATTCAATTTTCTATTTAGTCGATTACAGTTTTTTCTGAATTGTTTTGGCCAAATTATCAAACATCCTCTACACCACAGGTCAATTGTTCACAACATATTTAAATTTCTCATTCTTTTAAACAAACTGCAAATGTTTTAGCACATCTCTGTAAAAGAGTAAGTACAATTTTGTGTTGTGAATTTTATCCATCCATAGATAGATAGATAGATAGATAGATAGATAGATAGATAGATAGATTGTATGTGTATGTATGTGATGCTCATTCACTGTAAAATAAAACTGTAAAATAAATATATTTTGTCACCCATTTAAATATTTTTGAGGAAAAATAACACTTCTTTTCCTTTTTATGCTTTATTTTTCCCCTCATTCTGTAGAGAAGACACTTGTTCATAGAATATATGACACTTTTACTCATGCTACTACCATCCTCCACTAATGAAAATATCCAGCATTACTCATCCTGCCACCATCTTCCACTAATGCAAAAATTGAGCAACTCTTCCATCAACAGCCTCGTATAATCAATACCAACATGTTTGTTGAACTGTGGCATTCTTAATTATAAGTTGAAAGAAGTTAATAAAACCTTTCACAAATTAATGTTAAATTTAATTTTTTAATGTCAAATTAATTTTAGAAATAAAATATAATGATGAAAAATACACGTATATTCATCAACTGGTAGAAGTTAATGTGGAGGAATATATTTCACTTTACAAACAGAGTAAGAAGTCCATAATGAAAACTATTCCCACAAGGACTCTAGATGGCATTGTTTCTATTGTGGTGGTACAAGTCCTAACAGCATTATGAAAGGAGCTTGTTTTCAGCTCTACAACACAACAAGCTTACAAACACAAACATGAAGTGTAACACACAGGACAGTGTCAATGTAGCAGAATTCCAATGCAAGTAAAATGTACATTTACACATAGGCTAGATATGAAGCTAATATAAAAACAAACACAACTATGAGATATAAGAATAAATTAAACTGAGTAAAACCCACACAATATACTGAAACCCCATGCTGAGATGGATTTTTAATGTGGACAACTGTTATATATTAAAATTAATCAAGCCAAATAAAAAAAACAACAAAATCCAGTGCGAAAAAAGGCCTGCAATACGTTCACTGCCCTGTGTTAAAGTTTTTACTGATTTAGAATATTTAACACGTTTTTTAAATGGTTAAAAAAATTACGGCAATGAATTCTTTCAAGGGTCATAAGAGAAGCTGTAATGTTTGTGTAAGTTTCATGTTTTGTCCATGACAATAAAAGAACAATGAAAAGAAGAGAGGAAACATGTAAGAAAAGAAAGAGAGAAATAGAAATGATGTCGGCACAGCATAACACCGTAGATCTAATGAAGATGTATGACATAGAAGGAAATGAGCAGATCCTAAAGGTGACTCAACAGAAGAATCCAGCGTGAGAGGACAGAAAGTGTTTTTTTTTCATATTTCGTTTCTCTTTTTCCATTTTTTTGGTTTTGTTACAGTACATCATTGTGGTTTGTTAGGAAAAGTAACACGTAGTGTGAGGAGGGCCTGAGGCAGATGGTTTGAAGTGCATGGATGTGATCTGAAATCCACAGAAGGCTCAAATGATGCCATACTGGGCCAACTCGTGCAACTCCAGGTGGTTGAAGGCCTCCCAGGGGCAAATGACCGTGATGTCTGCAAAGGAAGATATGAAAATACAAAATGGTGAAGTGCCTGCAGACAAAGCAAACTGATCTGATATGCCTGCAAGACAATAAGCTCACCTGTGCCTAAGCCCTCCATTCCAGGGATATCGTCTCCAAATCTGTGAAAGCAATATGAAAACTGATTACCGGTAGGAAGGTAGGAAGAAAGACAGAAGACAGAAAGAAAGAAAGAAAGAAAGAAAGAAAGAAAGAAAGAAAGAAAGAAAGAAAGAAAGAAAGAAAGAAAGAAAGAAAGAATGTTAAATAGGCGTACCCCTGGATTCCTTTCTTGGGAGGCTTGCTTTTGAACTGGCGAGTCTGCCTCTGCTTGAACTTGGGGGGGCCCTTGCGTGGAGTGGCAGGGCCCCCAGTGACCCGTGTGGCCGACTTGATCTCAGCTTTGGGCATATCCAGATTCATTTTTCAGGAGCTTTGTCTCTGTGTGTAGGCTTAAGGATACACAGACTAAAGGACAGTCGGACTCGATGATATCCCTTAATTTTAGAATGAGGAAGAAACAGGAAGTTAGTGACAATTCCTTCAAAGTAAAGTATCAGAAATGGTCCATAATCACTTAATATGTTTATATAAACAGATTGCAGAATCTCTATTAATGATTAGCTTTATTTTTATTTGGTTTCTACAATAACTGCAAAACTCTCTAAGTTGCACAGTCAATGTTTTAGTGTGCTGAAAGAACTCTATTTACAAGAATCCATTATTAATGACATTATCAATAACATTTACACCTGCTGACTTGATTTATTATTATATCAAGGAACCCTATATGCATGACGTAATAATATTTCAGATAATCAGACTTGATCAATTATCATATTGGAGGTTTATTGATGAACTATTAACATTTATAGTCATCGGCTGTATTGATCATTGTATTAAAAGATGACAGGCAAAACATGTAAATGTATCATATTACTTTTAAGAATACTGGATACTTTCACTAATTAGGAGCGTAAAAGCTAAATAATGATGAACGAGAACACTTCAAAATTGTATTGACAGTAATGAAGCTTTTCTGTTGTTGCAATATAAGGCTATCATATTTTTGTACCCACAGCAAATTAATTAACAATAAAGTTGTAACAGTAAAAGTTTATGACGCGTATCATAGCACATTTTCATTTCAGGTAAAAGCCTGTGTCACCTTAGTCTGACCCTGATAATCATCTTAGTGATGTGACGAGCACCAGGCTGGATTTGCCGTAATATTTCCTTGCAACTGAATGCGTGTGATGGACAGAGGGAGGACAACCTGAATTCTATAATCCCTGTCTTAAATTAATTAGTATTCCTCATCTCTGCTGTAATCCTGTTAGAACAAGGACAACAGATTTGCTGAGCATGCATCTAAATGATCCTCTCACTATGCAGCTGGTGCTGACCATTTGTCTGATTATAGTGCTTTCATAACAATGCAAAATAGAGTAAAACCCAGAACTTTATTTATATTTTAACCCTCAATGGTTAAGCTTCTTTATGGGATTTAACTTTCCCTTGAATTTGGCTTTATTCTGTTTAAAAAAAATCTTGACAAATCTTGACAAATCAATCAACATTGACATTGATGACATGTCAAGTAACAGGTGGTTTATGATGAAAAATGAATTTGATCTGGAGCCCAGGGATCCAAAGAATTAAGTCCATTGAACAGAGCCGACACCGTTAAATGATCAAATTTGACAACTGAAAATTAGCCTTTGGCATTTACTGTAATGTTAATAATGTTTTATGTGTCCTGTCCATTATTAATCATAGCATATTGAATTTATTTTCATGAAATACATTTGTTTTAGTCTGACATGTTTAATGCAACTCCAGTAGGAGTAGCAACAAAAACAACAACAACAACAATAATAATAGCAATAACAACAATAATAATAATAATAATACAGCAAA
Organism: Brotula barbata; assembly: GCA_900303265.1. NCBI lineage: Eukaryota > Metazoa > Chordata > Actinopteri > Ophidiiformes > Ophidiidae > Brotula > Brotula barbata. Next base: position 28,945 of record OMNV01008354.1, read on the forward strand.
ACCCCTGATTCTTATTGTTCATTAAAACTATAGATTTAGAGTAACATGATTTTCCTCCTTTTACTCACCCGCTGTTTTGGTGATGGACAGACAGACGAGCTTCCTCCAACAGATAAGTGGATATCTATGCTAGGCTTGCTGTGAGGTTTAAGGGCCCTTTTATATGCGGACCTCCCTGGAGATTAAAAAGGTTCCACCCACTGTCCTGCTGCCAACAGTTGTTGTCTGAGGGTGATTGAGACACAGAGGGAGGGTGATGCAGTGTCTTATTTGAATTCTAGAAAAGTCTTCTTTACTTGATTGTCATATGAAGTATTTTCACTGAGTTCTTCACATTATCTATTTAAACAGCAAGATAGTGATTCAATGTTTCAGGTTGTTTGTTCTTTACAGATTTACTCTTCAGAAAGAAAGATATTTTATTATCAACAACATAATTTCAGCACTCTTAAGTATCATTGTTTAATTTTAGGTACACAAATTCAAACCAAATTCTTTATGGTTTGGAAGTAACATTGTTTTATTGTATATCAAGACATCTTGATATAATTTATGCTTGAATATCAGGAACATGTCTTATCATGGTTCTAGAAATTATTTTGAGATTACAGATTATTTGCCTCCATCTGAGGATTTCTTTCTGTGTGGAACAGATTTGGGAATAACTATGACATGCAACAACTTGTGAAAATCCTGAGGGATGATGACATGTCATCACATCAATGAAAATTATGGCTCATTTTACAGTGATGCAAAGTAACTCAGACACTAATCTGTGTTGCGGTTTCCATTACGTCAGAGTCAGAGGGACACCGTGTATGATCATTCATAATCCTGTACAACCCAGATCAAATCATAACTCTGCTCTCTGCTTTGTAAACAGTGTCCCAAAACAGGGTCACGTAAGAAAGGGCATCTGAGGTAGAAACACCGCCTGAAACACAGCTGTTAAAAAATATATATTAGTCAGGTATACCTGTGCAAATTCTGGTTATTTTCAGATGTGAAAATTGTACTAAGCTCAACATGAGGCAAAGATTTAATTTAATATTTCCAATTTTTGCTACTTATTACTATTGTTCCACTAGATAACACAGGGAAATATTGTTAACCTGACAGGTGGAATTACCAGTGACTTTTCCAGAAAATATTTTTGGTGGGTACAAATTCTGAAATATCAAAAATGTTAATGTGAAGAAAAAATGCCACCAAATCAAGGAAAACTCTGAACATATTGAATCCTTTCACTGACTTTGAAGCAGAAAAAGGTATGTACACGCACGAAAGTATATACATGGTGAATATAAGAAAACTTTCCAACAATTAGGGTCCCAGCCAGTGTAGTTATTATATGCCTCCCTGGCTCCCCCTCGTGGCCAATAATCTTACGAAAAGACATGGAATGGCTCTTTTACCTGTGATTCTTCCTCCTCCTGGCTGTCGTTGCTGCAAATATCCTTCATACATTCTTATATATTTAACCAACCACATATTTATAGTTCCGTCCTAATCTTGATATTTATTCCAGTGTTTCTAGTGAACATACCCATTGTTGGTACTGTGCTGTATTGTTAATAGCTACTGTTCATACTGCACGTACTTCACTTCATCATCTTTTTATTCTCCATATACAGCATTTATACTCCCTGTTCATACTGTACATAGCACCTATACTGTACATATCTTAGCTTCATCACATATCTCTCATATATTACATACATATCCCGTCTTCTTAATAATCCACTGTTAATATTGCTGAACATAGTGTTCATAATAAACATCACCAGTGTTAATTCTGCATAAATCACTCTGCACTTTATAACTTATTCGCACTCTAATTTGATGCTAACTGCATTTTGTTGTACTCTGTACCTGTACTCTGTGCAGGTCCATTCGAGGGAATCTAATCTAAAATATCACGTCTTGTTGTGTCACCAGTGAGGGGCCAGTATGCACAGATTAACCAGCCATGAGGTATGTGGACCACATATGAACAGGGACTGGTATAAGAGGTAGAAAAGACAAGACTCATCTTGCCCCTCACTGAATGACACGAAAAAACGCCACTTCTTGAGTGTTGCAGTACATCTTGTAGCCTCATATTATGATGTATAGTGGGCCTTTAATAAGAGCAAATTAATCAGTGTTTTCTCAGAATGATATATGGATGTTTAATTGACATTCCAATAACTTATTACTCTTATAAATAATATAAAATACAATTTAAATAAAATAAAATAATCAGCAAACAAAATGTTTCACACTTCAGATGTAAATAAAAAAGAGTAAATAAATGAAAAGTGTAAAAAGTCAAAATAGCAGCAGGATCTGAATATAAAATTCTGATTCTGATGATTCTGCCTCATTCAGATCACATATAAAATGTGCTTTAATTTATTCTTTTTAGTTTAATTTTTACTAAGTTAAAGTTAAACGTTCAAGTATTGTTTGAAAAATTCTGAATACATACACATAATTCCCGAGGATTTTTCAATGCACCACACAGGTTCTACAGCTCCCAAAGCTCTGTACGACTGCCATAGTGGATAGACAAGACCACCTGTTCCCATTTGGTCCTCAGATACCTCACCTGATGTATCTAATCAGGTATTCACTTGATCTTAAGTTGGGGCCGCTAAATTCTTAATACTGCAGTGCTGTGGTATTTGACTACCAGAACTGAGAATCACTGAACTAGGATGGCTCGCAGTGGTTATACACTTGCTAGTTGCAGCTTTAGACTAATTCAGTGCCAATTACACTCACCACACATTTTTATCATACGCAAAGGACTTCTCAATCAACCCTTATTATACATAAAATGTTGATGGCAACCACAGTGCTGACACAGATGTCCCCATTTTTAACACTGATCGAAATCACGACTTTTTCAAGAGTCTGATCTCCATCTTCAGGTAAGTTTTTAGGTTCTCATCCTGAACATTCTCCTCGATAGCAGCTAGAGCGCGCTCTTCTCCATCACAGTAGTAGTCCAGCAGCTGCTCTGCATGCTCAATCCACACACAGTTATGGCAGCCGCTCATACAGCAGTGAGTGGGAGCTGGTGGTGGGCCGTGCTCAGGGGCCCAAGCAGAGGCACCAAGTTTGTTTACCGGCTCGGTGGACTCAGGTGAGTCCTTTGAAACAGGAGGAGCAGGTGAATCTGGTCCAGTGCACTGACTGTCAACTCTGTTGCTATGGAAACATCTCAGTGATTGTTCACGGTGATGCAACTGGTGTCTTGCATGAACTAAAGAAAGGACGAAAAGCTGAAAAACAGGAGAATACTTTTATGGCAAATATGGTTATTTATGGTAACTGTGGTTATTTACAATGGGAAAATTATTTCCCCTGAATAGTACGATGAACGTGATGTACACACTGATAATGGTTGCCCCTGCACTATTCCTGCAGCAGCAATTATTTCCAATTTAGTTTTTCTTACAATGGTTAACTCTTGATGTGACACTATTTTACAACAATCCACTGCAGTTTCTTATAGCATACACTAACAACATACCCCAACACTAATATATCTGTGATAAGTGGCCTCTAACATCATGTTGGATGAGCTGTAATCTTGATACAAAAACATAAAATATATAAAACATTATTAAGTTATTGCACTGTGTCTGCGACTTTAAAGATTTTAATGCTTTTTATTGTCATTACTTATTAACATTGTACAATGTCAAGACTAAAGTCATCACAAAATGCCTTACAACCCGTTCCCCAACACCCCTTAAGAAAAAAAAAGAAAAAAGAAAAGATCCCACCATGAAGTGACAAAGAACTAAATATGGATGAATCCAAATTTAGTTCTTTGTCACTAACATTGACATGAATGACTGGAATTTCTTCAAAACCTGTTAAAATGTGCTGAATAGCCGTCAATACTTGATGTTGTACAATGACTTATATATTCTGAAAGTCTAACGAAAGATGAAACAATAAAGTGAACGTATCAGGTTTCATAAAGTCAAGTTCAAAGTTAGCTTGGTGGCTAATCCTCCGTTAGCTTCACTGACCTTATGTAATGAAAACGAAGATCTTGCGATATTTTTAGTCAAAGACGACATTGTCCAGTTAAAACAGGTTCACCGTGACGTTTGTATTTTCATTTATTTTAAAGTGGGTATTTATGACAACACAGGGACTGTGTTATCGCACCGTCCCTTCGTGAACTATGAACTCTGAGTATATGAGTGCCAATTGGTCGTTTGAAAAGAGCGTAATCAGTCACGGAGATTTTTTAACCAATGGGATTCGTAAAAAACATTGGGGCGGTTCACAAAAAAAGGTGTGTTTTCAATCTGTCACCAGCAGGGGGCAGTATGACACGGGAGGATTGTTAGGACGCAAAACAAGGTGGCGATTAAAGGGAGTACATGGAGTAAAAATGGCCAGCAAATAAATAAATAAATAAATGCGAGGGATGGTAAGAGCAAAGGAAAGAAGAAAGAATGTTATTCAGATTTCAGAACAGTATCTATTAGATTCAGAAAAATGTGATAAAAATATATCAAGTTATGAACTTAATAAAGGTGAATAAGAACAAGTTCTTTATAAATGTGTTGCATGTGCATACTCCATATAGACTCCGCCAACATATTTATGCAGTGATAACTGTCTTATTTATTTTATAAATGTACAATTGTTGGAATGATCTGATGTGTGAGGAGTCTGGGGAGGGATGCTGTGTTCGAGTCTTATGTTTGGGCTGTTGCCACGCAGCAGTTTATCAGCACTGAACGACCACATGCTGATTACAGCTGAGAGGTTGCAGGTGCCTTGTCAGCAGCAGATCATCATCTGCTCAGAGCAACAGGATATATCAGCTCACCTGCACAGATCAAAATTGTGTGTGTCAAACCAGAGATTTAAGTCTTATGTTACTGAATTATTATTATAGCCTGATTATCATTTAATGTAATTTGTCATTTGTTACGTTATGAAATAGGCCTTTTAATTTTCAGTATTTTGACATCATCTGTGTGTGATGCTAAAATGACTGGAGTCAGATGAAGAGATGAATAAAGGAATTATTTTTGTGAAAAAAATATGACTCCCGGGTGTTTTTTTTCCACACCTGCAAATTAATTTAGTTGCTGTAATTCCAATTTATAGTGTCCAGAATTTCACAAGGCTTTCTGAGGTTTACAATATGATCAAACTACAGGCCATTGTACTGTCATCATGTACTTGCCGGTTGCTGACCATGAACTGGATATCGCTCTTACCAGGCATGTATAAGAGTTTAGCTGGAAGGCATTTGGCCTCAGCTAATGGCATCATATCAGATGTTGGGAATATTTTAAATAAAATCCCAACAACTTCATTGACAATTGTAACAATTTAAAATGAGATTACATTTACACATGAATAAATGGAACACCTCAGAGTTAAAAATGTCAATGTATGGCTCAGGACTTATCAAACAAGCCAGTTGTGGCCTTATCTGACTTATTCATGCAGAAAATGTGTAACCTCTGTAAAATACTCTCACTGACTGAGATTCCTGATGTATTGTTTACATGTAAAGAGCATTATAACCACAAAAAAGATGTGCCTCTAGAAAAGTTCCCTTTAATTTCAGTTTTGAAAAAGGATGGATTATGTCTTTGTTAAACCATACTGCACCCATCACTGTCTTGCTTATTAACCCCATTCAGCGATGCATTGGGAGGAGTTTGTGTAGTATACGGAAGATGGGGAGCGTGTATGTGAGTCTGAGGTCCCCATAGACTTAAATGTTTGCAAGCCGTGTCCATGGGAACATCATGTGGAAGCGCAGCAGCTGCTCTGCTGGTGGTGAGATACCAGCTGTGTGCTGGGGCGTGTTATCTCACTAGAGGCCTGGACAATGTGACTCTATTCTATTGAGAGACAGAGTCTCGTTTCATACAAACCCAGAGCTTTTGTTCAAACCCATCTTCCTAACCACACTCTGATTTTATACTGAAAGGAGAGACGGGCAGCAAAAAGTCTCTCTGGGTGTAACATATTTACCATAGACGTTAATTTGTGGACAAACGCAGTATGAACAGTCTCAGACTATTAGTAGGTAGTTTTCTCAGTATAATCATGATTTCATTTAAAAGCAGACAGGAGATGCTTCTATTTCTTTCTATATCGTTGGACTTAAATACCTAAATCGACAATTTAATTTAATCTGACCTGTATATTTTTGTAGATGGGCAGAAACCCCAGCACGCGGAGGAAACCCACACAGACACGCACAGAAAATGTAAACTCCACAAAGAAAGATCCTACGCAGATTCAAACTTGAGACATTCTTGTTGTGAGGCAACAGTGCTAATCGCCGAGCCACCACTGCCAGCGATTATAATTATTTAGCAATTCCTGTATACAATGTCAAATACACTAACAGATTTCCATTTCAAGCTCAAAGAGATTTTTTAAATAGATGATTTAGTCAAACTAACCCCAAATGTAAAACAAAACACATACACATAAAAGATGACTTGAATGTGCAACATATCACCATATCATCATCATGATCTTCTTTCAACTTGACACACTTCTGTGAGAGGTCATCATCATCATCATCACTAGCTAAATCCCTTTTCACATTTGAGAAGTGAAAGCCTGAGCAAATCAACACAATGCTGTGATCTATTTCAAAAACCACAGTCACAGCTAGCCAGGAAGTATGGAATCACTGCCTGTTTTGCCTCATTTGTCCACTTTGCTCAACTTGAGTTCCACAGGAACTTGTAACTTAGAATCACCGAGATCAAATGAAACAAAAATGAGGAAGTGTATTACCTTACTAAAATGTTACGGTCCTATTCATTCCTTTATGGGTCAAGCTCACAATAATGCTGCTATTAAATAGAACTACATGCATTTAATACAACAGCCACACAAATCATAAATACTGCTAAAGCAATGTCACGTCTATTCACACGATTCACATGATTTTGTCGACATTTTGCTGTCTGCAAAATGTTGCCTAGCCAAGGCAAATGTGAAGGTGCTCTAACCATGTTTAGAGTTGGCTCCTGAGTCTGTTAAGTATGTCAGGTATGTGAGCAGGGGGCAGGACGAGGGGTCCATAAGACTGCCAGCAGCTTTTCCTCACAAAGAGTCATGCTTTGCTGCAAGAATAAGTTTCTTTCTTCACCATTTTCTGTAAGCATCCTGGATACTTCCTCTACCTCTGCCAGCCATTTCCTGACGCCTTCCGCTCAGATCAAGGGAAAGCTGGATTAAGCAAATGAGGCACACGACAAAACAACAAAAAGCAAAGGGAAACGTTTGTTTGGAAGATTTCACATGAATCAGGAGTTTCCAAATTGAGGTCAACAAACTCTCATGAGTCCTTGAGGGCAAATATAGATATGTTTGCACAATGATGATGTTTTCATTAAAAGTTTGACTAGTTAAGGCTAGATCTTTTTGTAAAGAACATAATTTAGATGTGCACTCACTGATATTCGTCATTATTTTCAATAGTACCCCCATTGAGACACATTATACAGATTTCTATGTTCATACTTCCATTTCATTCAAAACTTTGCGATGCTGTGATGTGCAAAACAAATTGCATTCATGCACTGACAATAAAATATGTCCAGGTTGAATAAAAAAAAGAAAGGAAAAAGATGACTGAACAGCTCTTAAACACCTGTGAACGCTCCAGAGGCTGCGTGATTAGTTTAACAGCGATAATCCTGCTGAAACACAACCTGGTTTGGTAAGGTTTGGTAGTGTTTCGAACAACTTGTTACACATTCCACCACTTGGCTGCTTTGCCCTGTTCGACTTCATGTGGCAACGATTTCCCAGGAATGCAACAAAAAAGGTGAGAATCTTACAATCTTAGATAAATGAAGGTTTCGCATAGTTTTGCAGAGTTTGGGTTTATTTGTACCCTGGTTAACTCCTTGCGATAATGAAGTCTGAATATTTGGTGAGGAAATATTTTCTAGCTGCAGCTGTGTCAACAGTTGGTCAAACAGCTCAGCTAAAGTCTTCCAAAACAGGAAAGGTGGCTACAACTTTTTTTTTCACAAATTCACCAACAAAGGTCAGTCAGATGAATTGAAATCATTTTCACATGCGTAGGTGTGAGGACAAGCCGAGTGTCCCGAAGCTATAAAGGCAGCAAGAAAGGCCTTTTGGTGCTCAGGTGTCCTTCCTCAAGGTCTTCCAGCTGACTCACACCACCGGCTTTGTCCTGAACGCACAAAGACCACACTGTTCATTTTCCCAGACTGCATGGCGGCCATAGCACTGCCCCAAAATGACAAGTCAGTGCCACACCTCAAATGTGAGCATATGAGAAATGTCAAAACATATAAGTGGATGTGACTAAAAAATTGGAAATGCAACTTTTGTTTATTATAAAACCTCAAATTTTGGAAGTAAAAAACCTTGTATTTCAAATTCAAGGTTTCAAATGCTCTGACTGTACCTTTAGTGAGAATATTACATTTTTACAGTTACAAATGTTTCAGTTTAGGTGAGGATTAAGTGATTCAGTGAAAAATGCTGGACTTTTACTGTTCTGCACTAATTGTCTTCGTGCTTCAAACATAACTAATGCAAATCAGTGATAGTAATGATATGGCTATACGATAGTTTCATCAGACTGAGGGAAAGCACCTCCAAAACTGAGGCCAGTATGAGGTGGATTGGTGAGGTGAATGTTGTAACCAGGAACTCTGGGAGGTGGTCGCAAGAATGATGCAGGCACCCAGGCTGCAGGGTGCAAGGAGTCAGCACTGCCCCTTGCGTGACAGGGATGGAGGAGGAGAGGAGTACAGGAATCAGGAGTACAACTGCTGGTCCTTCATGTTGACAGAAGCCAGCTGAGGCAGTTCAGTGTCGAATCAGGATGGATGGTAACACATCCTGCAATGCAATTATCCATAATTCAGCATTGATGTAAAAATATAAGCCGTGCTAAGAAAATATTTAACCAACCTATGCAATGCAACTGTGTTTACCCGGAACGCAGCTAGCATTCGGTTTACTGCAGGGGTCACGCACAGGCCGATGCTGGCTTTCATAGAAGCAGCTTAAATGCTTGAATGAGTATTTCACTGCACTGACCAATCAGTAGCCCCGACTATTAACACCTCAGTCACACAACACTTGCATGGTTCACGCCTCTGACCTTGAAAAGGGGCTCACTGCGGTGACAGAATGTTAGCATGTTAATAAAGTGCAGATGGGTTCAAACCAGGTTGACATGTTACAGTCAGGGAGTAGTTTGAAATGAAGTTACGAGAGGCAGGGAGTTTAGAGTTATACTATGAATTACTGATTCAAGCAGAACGGTTTATATTTTAAGTCAACGTGTGTTTGTTTAATTATTAGCAGGATATCATAACTGGATCTGGACTAAACCGCAACCGATGCATCACAGAATATACATAAAAGAAAGAAAGAAAAAAATGATCCAACTGAAAACAAGCACAAAACATAGGAGAAAGATAAGAATGAAGAGATCAAGCAATAAACATCACATAATATACTCTAACCATAACATAAGGAAAACATTTTTTACGTATATTATTAACACATTTTTTTCTAATTTTATATATTGTATCTGTCTTGCATGGCTTTGTTTAACATTAGTTTACACTGTCAGTAGCTATGAGTCCCTGCAAAAACAGATTTGATTGTGTAAACATGAACACTCTCAGTCAAAAGCCTTACTTGGATCTTTACTGTTATGAACACATTTATCCTAGGTTAAAATGATGCACAGTACAAATCAGTTGATCGCTAGAATGGAGTTAAGAGATTTCAAATACTGCAGTATCTATATCTCAAATCTCTAACTTATGTCTCTCTTGTTTGATGATCTTCATGAGTTCAGCCATCTAATAGCGCTCAGACTGTGATCAAATGCAATGATATTCATGATTTGATTTGTTTCCTTCTCAGCAATGTTGTGACTTTCACTTTCACTTCCATGCATACTGTGGAGCAAATCACTCACTCCTCTCCACTTGTGCATATTTCAACCAAATAACAACTGCTGAGCAAACTTTAACCTATTAACACTGATGCATTTACATTTACAAGCACTATGTTTACGTGCATAAAGTTTTGCCCATTACAGTTGAATGCTGGGTAAATGAGGTTATTTCATCAAATGTCAGTTTTGTCTAGAAAGGAGTTGCAGTTTGATTGGAGGCTGTGTCGTACATACATTATAAGTATTGTTGTTGCTTTTATTTCATATTTTTAAATTCATGGTTAGGGACTGTAGCCCTGGCGTTGGAACACATATAAAAACTTTACAAACTCACCAGTAACTTTACAAGGGAATATTTATTGAGATTGAAAACAAAATCAACCACTGCAGAGTGGAAAATCAACCAATATCAACACATGAAAATTAAAGAATAATGTTTGTGCACAGTGCTATAAATAATCACATTAAATATGAATTTGTTTGTGTTTCCATGCAGTGACACAGTAACACAGCAACAGCTGTGACTATAAACAATAGGCACAAGTATATACAATTCAACATTTTCATATACAAACTGCGTATAATTCAACACAGTAATAGAGTAAGATATTACAATAACAACCATAATAATAATCTTTTTCCTGAAAACATTGTGACTTTATTCTGAAAATGTCTTTAACAGTGAACCAACACTCAATCGTCCTGTTGACCTTTAGGCATGGTGACAGAGAAATTTCACCTCAATACAAAGATCATAATTTGATGATTTTCCGGTTGAAGGTGCAGTTGAACAGCTGTGAGGTCCATCATTTCAGCCTTTGCTGCTTTCACCTCTGAAATAATAACCCAGTTTTGCATTCTACGGTCATTATCTATTATTTTCGTAGCCATATTTGATGCAAGTACTTTCACGCGAAGAACCATTTTGTAGGTTCTTCACCCATTTCCATAGACAAGCTCCTGGTGCTAGAATTGATGTTGATGACCTGGCCTGGAACCTCCACAAGATCTAGCCCACATTTCCAGAGGATGGAAGTTGAGCAGATATATAAGAGGAAGTGGAGGCTTTTTCTGATTCATCCTAGATAGACCTATCCTCGACCAAACAAATGTGTCCATCTATTTTTTAAACGACTGTTGAAAGTAGAAAGTTGTTTTGTCTCCGCCTAATCTTACAAAGTATTTCCAGAATGAGGTGGTGTTTGGTGCGTCTTCCTTAGCCCCTAATGTCATTTCTTTAGGCCAAAACGTCACAGATTTTTCTGCTATGGTCTTGGTTGTGCAAATCCTTATTACGAGGCACCAGTATGTCATGGTTCTGAAAGTGCTGGGTGGAGTTATAAGACCAGTCACCCGACCCCCCGCCCCAACATTTTGAAATACTTGCATCCAGCTTGTTTTTGTACAAAGTGACCTAAAAATCCTGCAAAGTGCCACAGCACTGATCAGCACACTGATCAAAGACTGGGCAGTGAGCAGTATGACACAATGGGTTCTATTCTGGGACACAGACCAGCGTGAAATTGGTATAAGGCAACGTTGTTGGTGACGTTACATAAAAGCAGGTCCCTCAGAACCAGGATTAAACACTACACGTTCCATTGTGCATTCGTATAGGGGAAATGACTAAACCGTAGCAGCATGGATATCTAGATGTGATATTCAACCTTCATGGCACGCCAAATAAACAGATAAGTCTGTTTATATAAATATTCAATATTGTGCATTCTCAGTGATATAAACAAATTTTATGATTGGTGGAAAAACGTGGTTAAACATGCTAACAAAAAGTAGCATTTTATTCGTTTGCTGATTTTTTTTAGAGTTTAAAATGCAAGTTATTGGTTTTTGCAAAATAACTCATCCAAGTCAATGTGAATGTGATTTAGAAATTAATTTAGCTCCTGCTGCAGGCTCCTGTTCCAGATAATATAGTTCCTTATATAGCTCTTTTTTTATATTTGGCTCGCAAGCTAGCTAATGTTGCTAGTGTCTGTCATTACGATGTAGCAAAAATGTATTGTAGCCTAGATGTTGCTCTACACATTATGCTCATCTCTCCATTCTCTGTCACTTGTGCCATGCTGGACAACTCAAAACAAAATGAATTGGATGAGGCACAGTGTGCCTTGGACACACACAGACAGGTTTACTCACATTCACACATATGGGCAAATCACTTTACCAGCATGTAGGAGGATGCGTTGTGAGGGCACTGCCTCACCCCCAGTTATAAAACAATAGTACAGGCCATGATCAATAACCGGATCGAAAAGGAGATGGGTAGAGTTCCTACAGGCAAATGGTGGTCATTGATCTGGGAATTCTGTTCTTTGACCCAACTTGTCTTTTGTGGTACCTGTAACCTAGAGAGGCACATTTGTATGTGCAAACCCCAAATCAATAGACAAGAGCTTGATGAAATCATTTCAGTTGTGTGAATTCCGTTTACTGATTTATGTATAACAAAATCTTTGAAATGTTGAGTGTTACGATTAATTTCTGTTGATCTTATATGAATAGTATTCCTTGGTGTTAGGGTTAATAACTCCATCTTTCCTTCAATGTTCTGTAATCACAACCTGGCTTTTGTTTAAAACGTGAGACTGTTTGAGTGTGTGCATATGCAGCTCTGCAGTGGAAATGGTTGCAGTTTACCACTATTCATCGTTTGGCCCAGCAGAATTCAGTTTCTCAGCAAAAGGTTACCAATGTCCAGCATGGCCACAGCTTTGACTTTCAAATGAAACTCGTCAAACCCTTCCCAAAGTCCTGACTTGCTGACTTCAGTGCGTGAATTGAGTGCCACCATGATTAGTCTGAATCCAGCTGTGGACGCGAGGGCGTGCGAGTCAGCGTGAAGTTCCTTACTCAACACGCCTGCTACAGCAAGTCTGCACCCCAAAACACTCCAACAGTATTGAATCCCCACAATGCATTGGGAGAATTATTAACCCTTTGACTGCCCTATGAGTGCTCTTGCATGTAATGGCAAACGGACGCTCTTGATCGACTTGCAGTTGAAAACCTCAGGTGCATGTCGCCACAAACTGCTGGATCTCTGTAACATCTGTGTACATATTGGCGTGTTGTATTACATCTGCAAGCCACTATGTCAATAAAAGATCAATTAAAATATAAAATAATATATGCTGGCTCACAGAGACACAGACACACACACACACACACACACACACACACACACACAAACTATTTTTGACTTTGTCAGGTGTTCCTTGTCAGGTGCCAACAAAAGTTCCTATTATTGCGAATTATTAAGTTCTATTATTGAATGGAAGCTGTCCACACTTCCGCACTTGTGCCCAAAAGTCTAGACATCTCGATGTCTGCCTACTGTGTGGAGTCAGCAAGTTAGCACTTTGGGAAACAGCCACAGTCTGACACCCAAAGAGACACAGTGAGTCTCATCTAAATGTGTCAGGGCTCATGGCTCCACGTAGAACCAGCTCAGGGAACCAGGGATTACAGCAAAATCAGTCAGAAAGTGCAAATGAAATGAAACATGAGCAGAAAGGTTTTTGAGCAGGTGTGGGGAACCGATTCATCACTGGGTTTTCCTAAGCACTCCATTCACCTGTGGAGAGACAGAGGGCAAGGTTAACGTATTGTCAAAGAGCAACATAAAGAGGGAAATCTGAAGATTAAAGGGTAAAAAGAGTAAAATCTCTACAAAATACAGTGCAAAGATGTAAAAGGTAATAATAATAATTTGTGGATGTTAACTACAAATAATTAGTGCTTACACATCTAAAATAAGAGTCAATTTTGCATGATTTTTTGGGTAAAGCAAAATAACCTTAATCTGTTTTTACATTTTTTCCCTTGGTGCTTTTTTTCGCAGTTCACCATGATCCTGGTTGTTTTTGAAGAAACAGCCAATCACAAAATCATTTACTGATTGTAAATTCCTCAAATCATTGTGCTGAGCACCGAGAGGTAAATCTGAGTTTAAATATTTAAATGTGTTGCAAACTTTAGCGTTTAGTTTCCTATGGTGTTTTTTTACTCAGGCATTTCAAGAAGTATCAACAAAGCATTGAATTTTATTTGTATCCTCCATGGAGGCTGTGGCCCTGAAAAAGAGACAAAACTTTTTCACGGACTCTTTTTCTTGTATTTTTGAATGAGAAACTTGAAAGCATCGTGGAGTTCACTGAGTTCAACGTATTGAACAGGTGAGTCAGCGCCACATTCTTAAGAAAAGAAAAAGTTGGACAAAGAAGTGATTCATAATCAACTTGTAGAGGTTGCTACGGATACAGAGCGAGAAAGGACATTATCATTAGGTAGCAAATAGTTATTAAAGAAAGATCAAGTTAAAGAAGGAGGGATGTAACGAGGCGTCAAGGCCCAGGATACGACCTACGCTATTGCCGTTTGTCTGTGTGTATGTAGAATTCCCGATGTCAGTGTGTAGTGAGGGGGTGCTGCTCCCGCTGTTGGCTGCAGAGTGGACGGAGGCTCTGGGAATGGTCGTGTCATAGGTCAGCTCTGTCTGCATGGAGTCAGAACATGGAGCAGGATAAAGAGCAAAGTTCCTCTATAATCTCTTTCATCACAAAGAAGTCAGACCTTCAACCTGTAAATAACTTCATAAATAATACAAATGCTGTGGAATAAAGATAATGAGACTGAGGGGCTGTGATGTGTACATGTTGATGGTGGAAATTGTTGCTCTCAGTTCTCATTGGCTCATCAAATCTGTCCTCCTTTGCTTCTCCTCTAATATGAATTATCACCCAATTTTTAATTGGTTTGTGCCACCAGGAATTGAATTATAATTTTATATGTCTAACCTTCTTGAAATTACACCCTTACATACACGGGCAAGCCATGGAATTCAATTTACATTTTTTCTGGTTGTGTCGTTTAAATTCAAATTTGCTACATGTGATGACAATTGTAGCAGCACAAATCACATCACATGTTCACAATATTTTGTCTTTATTGTTATTTGAGCAAAAATATACATCACACATTTTGTAATGAGAGCATGAAGGGAAGTGTTCACATTTAATAATCTTTTATGCTGTTTTTAGCATTTTTATTGTGTCCTGCCTTTTATATATTGACAAATTTCCACTATCAGTGGACAATAAATTTCTATTCTATTCTATTCCTTGGGACCATTCAAAATGCTGTCCTAACATTTGTACCGATCTCCCATGATTCCCAAGTGACCCAAGGAATTACCAGGTAAAAGTTGCGTAATACTTGCAGAGGATACTATAAATGTGTGTATAGGCAAACGTCCCTGTTGTTGTGCAAACAGACTCACGTTTGAAACTCCTTTGCTGATGAGAGCCAGCTCAGTGGGCTGGTACACTGAACTACGCAGCTGACCGCTGTAGCCACTGTATGGAGACACCGGTTTAGAACCTGGAGGGGACAAACAACAAATTACAATCACACCCAACAAATCCTTTGTGTGACATATTGAGACCGTTTGGTTTTTAGACTTGGTCCAGAAACAATGTAGGATGCTTGACATTCCAAAAATGTAGATACACGACAATGAACCGCCTTGACCTTGACATGTGTAACATTGACACTATCAGTCCTTAATCAGCTTGTGCTCCAAATGAGACATATCGCCCCTTGGTGAAACCGTTGCCAGTCACCACAGTGCAAACACACACCTAGATTTTTCTGGTGGGAATCAGACAGCCAGAGTGGGAGAGTGTTTACCTGCGATACAGCAGCAGGGGCCCCACTAGATAATGATTAACAAGTGACGAAAGGCACAACACATATGGAAAGGAATGCTAGGAGAGGCAATCATTGACTTGATCTGTCAGATCCTCCACTCTATACACAGCCCTCATCATTAATCATCAGACATGATCAGACATCTGCTCATCATTACATTCACCTCCAAATTATCATTTCTCACACAACCATATACAAGGACACTGACACAGATAAATCTGAAAATGCATCTTCTTATCTCTGTTTTGCCCTTCCATCCACATAAAAGTGATCTTTTCAGTGATCTTTTCAGAAACGTTTTCATTGTATTACTGGCGTTGATATACTGCAGCAGAGAAGATGTGCAGCGGAACCCAAAGACAACTGGTGGATAGACCTTACACAAGTATTTTAGTGATTTTTAGAACGTCAAGGGACTCTCGGAATGATGTAATCCTGTTCCCATTTGTTGACTAAAAGTTGTATGACAATATGACAACTTGGAGATAAGAAGGAACTATTCATGAAGGCCATCAAGCAATTGTAGTAAAAATTAGGTCAAATAAAGTTTTCAGATATAACTTGAAACAGTTCTCTGACTCGCTGTCAGAGGACAGAGGACCACCCATGTCACAGTGTAAGGTCTTCTGACTTTACCTCCACACTCATTGGAGGACCTAATGTTCTGTTCAGTGCTCTCTCAGTACTGTGAGATCAGATGCTGTTCACTGTGCGACATAATGTTGGCTCATCACAAACAAAATGAACGTCCTTGGACATTTTGTAACATGTCATTGAAAGCGACTTGACTCTAAATTTTCCAGTGAAACATTGCTCAGGTCTAGACAACTCATCTTTCATCATTTCTAGAGTGATGAAAGAAAATGTGATCCACTTTGAATGGATCCTTAACACTCAATCTGTGTTTTGGAAACAGCTAAACGTCACTGAGGCCTTGTTTTCATTATTGCAGTTTTGTCTGAATGACCTCGTTTTCACGAGGAAACACTGGTCGTCCTTTCTAATGAATGATTTTTTAAATTGAAAAGTGAAATTATAAAAGAAACGTTAAACTTGATAAGCTTCAACTGTTGATGGATGTTCTAATCTAAAAATTCTAATTTCCCCTTGACACAACTTGTCATGATTATGCAACTCCCGGCAGGCCTTTTAATGAACTTCCTGTTAGCGTTGTCATTCTGGGAGTTACTGTGGAACTCATCATTAACACATCAAGTGTTCTCACGCTCTCCTTTTAAACTTTGTTACACTTTGCAAAGTGAAATTTAAGTTTGTTCTTTGTTAATGTATAATTGACTAGGCGCAGTATGCCTACAATGTGCTTCATATTTTCCTCATGTCTCAGCAGAGAAAATGCACAGGAGATTTCATTTACAAACATGAAATGTTTCCGCTGTACACTTACACACCTTGGTTGGGTTCATCCATAGAGAAGCCCTTGTTTTCCATGAACATGTTCTGGGAGCTTTGTTCCTTGAGGATGGTCTCGTAGCCGACCCCTCGGCTGGGATACAGATCTTCTCCGTAACCCTGCTGGTTATCATCCTCACTGGACAAACAGCAGATCTCAGGAATGGTGTGGAAGATTAAAAACACCCAGCCGTTCACTACCAAGGCTATGGCCAGGGTGGGGTCATCCCATGTGGGACTGCCTTTCATGTCATTCCCATAAACGTACATGATGATCCATGCCAGCCAAATACCTACAAAGAACAAATACAATGTAAAAAGCAAAAATATGAATTTGTGGAACATATAACACTGATTTAGGAGTCAAAATTCTTAAGTTCCCCTGTTGCAATCTGATATTCTTCCTCTGATTCTCCCTTTACAGGTCACCAGAATGAAAAGGAACAACAAATGAGCTATTACAGAGCATGTGGAGAAGATCAAACTCAAGAAAGTTTAATTGAAATGAAGATTAAAAAGTTTGACTCTAAAGCTTGGAAAAGATGCTGTACAACTTGTTACAATATACACTTTTCTTCTGCATCTTTAGCCTTATGTTTTACAGTCATTTACATTCAGGTTTTTTTTTTTACTTGACCTGCGTGATAGGCCACAGTTTACGACACAGTTAGTTGTTGTGTAAGAACCCAAATTAATTAAAACAACCTAAACTTATGTTGTTACTTTACACCACTGCTGATAAGGATTTTTTGCAGAATTCATTAATGTCTCCAAAAATCATGGATGCCCTCAGTCAATCAGCAGGATGTGTATCACGAGGTAATGCAGATCCAGATGTGGGTGTAGTTAAATTGTTCTTAACATGTTAGAGGACTGCACAGCCTTGGTGGAGGTATGTTAAATATAATTTAGAGATGTATATGTTGCATTCAAGTTTAGCTTACCGACAGAAAGCAGGCTGGTCAGTAAAATAAAGCCCGCTTCCTTCTTCCATTGCTGATGTTTTCCTGCCATAACTGCCAAACTCGCCACCATCACCGCCAGAATCAGGCTCATCACGTAGATCAGAGCCATGACAAAGTCCGGTTTGGTGATGTCACAGGACGTCGCAGAGGCTCCGCTGGCTTCGGTGATGTTGAGTGATGATGGTCCTTCTGGTAGTCGCACCACTGTGATAATGAGCCACTCAATGTTGATGACCACCTCCACTAACCACAACCCCAGGGCCCCCAAACACAGCACCCAACCCCGGGGCCCACAATCCCGCCTGGCCAGCATGTTCAACCTCACGCTCTGCATCAAGAGGCAGGAGAAGCAGCCAGCAAACAGAACTCCAAACAAGAACCTTTGTGATGTGCAGGTGGAGAAGTTCTTTTTCACAATGAAGGCAAAGGTGAGGCAGAAGAGACCCAAAGTGCAGACCAGAAAGTAGGCATGCAGAGCCACCGAAGACCTGCGGTTCTTATCTGCCATAAAAGGTAAATTGGCGAGCAGAGAGATAAAGAGCACAAACGAAAACACAATGCCGGCAGCGGCAAAGGCCTCGACAACGATTCCCCACGCGGCACTGAGATCACACAAGTTGTAGTAGAGGGAGTCCACGTTTGGGCCGCAGCCCCGAAGGGTGACGTTCGCCTCCATGAGGGACACTAGAAGGTACGGTGAAGGAAGAGCTGGAGTCTTTGGGGTGCTCCTTGGATACTAACCTGCACCTGTTCACGGCACAGGGAGGATGTGTCTGAGGAAAAGAGCAGATAGAGTCCAAATCTTAGTTAGGACTAGACAAGATAGGTGATAGTGCACACTGAAAAACCCCCCCAAAAAACCAATGACAAAATGACAGATGGTTTTTACAATGTAATCTACACCCAATTGGGTAAATATTATACTTCCATGAGTCAGTAAACACACAGCAACATGACGATCTAAACGAAAAGCTTTTATCACATTGTGTTTTAGTGTTTACCCAGAGAGTCACACAATATGAAACTGACTTAAATGTCATTCATAAAGATCAAACACCTGCCTGATGCCGGATGCTGCCTGAACCAGACACAGAAACTTCCAGAATCACTTGAACCGTAACGTTTTACCCCATCATCAATCATTAACAGGATGTGTCCGCAAATATTGGTTTGTGTTCATTGAGATTAGAGTGCACCTGGAAACAATAAGCTAAGAGTGACACAGAAAAGAATGTCACATTTAAATTTCCATGCGGAGAAGAGATACAGGGATAAACATTCAGATCAAAGGAGGAAAACAAGTAGATGGCCAGAATTCAAGATTTATTGATGTGAGAGAAAGAAAGAAAGAAAGAAAGAAAGAAATATAATCATTGAATAGACATGACCCTTAAATAGAGAATATTAAACTTGAACTAATAGCATAAACCCGGTTTTAAATGTTAATAATCTGCCAAATTAAGAGAATATCCAGACAATTAAATTTTCTCAGATTGAGTTACGGGGAATACCAAGTACCACCAGTGGTTCTCACACTGTTTGAGAACAACTGCTTTAGACATTATCAAATTCATTTTTAAAATGAAACTAAAGAAGACTGTTTTTCCTGAAAATTTGATGTTTTGAAGTAATTGATACCCAAACTGCTTAGGCTAAATGTAAAATGTGACCCTGCAAAGTACCCACAGCTGTCAGGTTCTGTAGCGGTTTAAAAATGCAGCATAGCTTTGAAATTTACAGAAGGAAAATTAGAAAGATTATTAAAAAAATGAAAATACTCCTATGAAGCATAAGAAACTATATTCTGCTAATTCTAAGATTGTTGAAGGTCTTTATTAAACACTGTGAAATATTCCTGGAAATTTGTCTCTAATGTCACCACAGTCAAAGTTTCGTCTTTCTGCTGTCTGGCTTTTGCCCTTTGTCCCATCAGATCCAGTTTCACTGAACTGAGGACAGACTCAAACCCAATCGATGTGGTGGGGAACGCTCCGACTTTCTGACGGATGAGACTCGATAACCACAACAACCTCTCTGGAACAAAGGTTGTGCTTTTACTTTATTCCATGCGGCTGTGTTTACATATTCAGAGTCTCTGTCAGGCAGCATTTACAGAACAGATCTTCAATTCTCTTTCATTTTTTGACAAATGAGGTAGAGGATATGAACATATGTAAGAAATAGCTGCAGTTCATGATGTGTGAACAGGAATTAATTCAGATGTCAATATGACAATCTATGATAATATGAATCCAAGTGCTTTTCTTTGTCGAAAAATTCACAAGATATTCAAAATCGGAATGTGGCAACGTTTTCCTTCTGGTATGAATATAACCTTCATTCCAGAGATATGTGAAGGCTCTAAAGCTTCATTCTTATATACGCGTGTCTGTGCCCTTAAACTGAAAGAGTAGAATAATAAATAATACTGTTACATCAAGGCCATTTTAGTTACTATGGAAGATCAACTTCCATGTCGGAAACTAAAACTGTTGGCTTTTCATTTCATAAGCAAACAACAACAAGAGAACTCCTCTCAGAATTCCTGATCCACCAGAGTCGGGGATGTGATGAAATCTAATCAAGTGAACAAACTATGAGAAATATGAAGAAGAGCTCACTGACAGTGTTCAGGACAAAGTCCGTGAGCCAACTATCACTTTCACCTGGTACCCAAAGGTGCTGTCAGGAATTTAGTGTACCAACGGTAGGATAGAAAACTTTACCGGACTGGTCACACACATTAGCTCATGAAAAACGGCCACAACGTGCTAAGCAGGCAAAAATACAGTTTTTTGTGCTGGAATCGTGGAATTCAGTGTGCAGATAGCTCGACTTTATAACAAATATACAGGCAGGGCTGCTATTTAGACTATTACATAACCTGATCAAAATAATACAACAGAGGTCGATGGTGATTCTCTCAAAATGACAACATTAATCTAATGAAGTAGTAATGACAAGTACTATGGTGTATATGTGATTAGACCTCTGATAACCTCCAGTAATCTACGGTCACTTTCATATAGCCTCATTTCATGCTGATACATCTGACAAATACCGTGTGTGTGTGTTTATGCACGTAGATTACACACTTATTTTCTCTGCACATGTTGAAAATATTGTATTATGCAACTATTTCGCACCAAAATGTATTGGGAACAAAAATCCCGTCAATAATTGTAATGTAATGTAAAAGTGCTTTGGATGAATGACTTCTAAAGCATAAACTTATTTGAGTATTTTCTTTCAACACACACCTCACTTTAACCAGCACCTAGGATCACCAAACACTTTTTAAACGCTGTTATTACTTTTTGGAGTGTAATAAATGTATAAGATGATCTATCTTACCTGATTGTTTTTTGGTGTTTTTTTTTTTTTTTTGCAGATCGCTTGAGTTGTGGTTGTTTTATCTGGCTGCTTCACCTGCTGTACACCGACCAAAATGGACAAAGTGACACACTATGAATCACCGTCAGTCGAGAGAAACTTTCAGCTGCTGGAAGTTTTCCAGCAAACAAATCAGCATCAATTTGATTCCAGCGATGAAAACGAAAAATTGAAGAACCTGTATAACAGCTTTTCGACCTCAGCGAAACTCTCTCTCTCTCTCTTTCTCTCTGACACACACACACTCAATCACGTATTCGTAGATACATGTACCTCTCACGAAAATGAATCACAGACCTTTTTCATCATTAAACTGCAGTGAAGCGACATCTGGTGGTGATTAGGTGTTAATACACCTGCTCCACTCCAGAAAAGAAACCAAATTCTTTCTTTCTCTCTTTCTTCTACTTGATAATAATGTGATCCTTGTATAGTAAACAATAATCTAAACCTTAAACGTGGTATGAGGAATTCCATAGAAATAAGCAGACAATCTCATATCAAGTTGTTGTGGCTCTATGTAAAATTATAAAACTCAGAAAATGACGAGAGTGTGAGACAGGTTAACTTTACTTCGCTCAACGCGTTACTTCTCTTCTTCTACGCTCTACCTAGTACTGTATCAATATAAGTACATGGCGCCCACCAGTGACGTAACATAGTAACTAAGAACACTAACGACACAAGGCAATGACGCATATGTCTTGTCTGATTGTCATCTCTTTTAGACTCACCGTAAAATGTCGTTTTTGTTTAAAAAGTGAAATGGACATAATTTCACGAGCTAATGTTTGTCCGAGGATACAGATAAGACAAATTTTGCACCCTGCTAAAAGTTCCAGAATTTTATTTATTTATTTTTTGAATCTGTTTTCTGATTAAAGCTCTACTCAAAGTGCAGGCACAAGTGACAAAAGAATATACACATATTCAAGAAACTACAGAGCACATGTTTCAGCTACATGCTTCCCTCAGTGCAGTCTCTCTCTCTCTGTCTCTCTATCACTCCACCCCGCCTCCACTTTGTTTTCACATTTTTGCTGTGGATGATTTTTTACTTGATACTAGTAAATGTCTTATATTTCATTGGCCTTTTTTTCAGACAACATCAGCAGTTTCCACCTATAGATCAGCTCTGTTTTCGGCTTCAGCTCAGTCTGTCCTCTTTGATCCTCTAAGTGTCATTCCTGAGCTCATCCATGTTATGTCATCTCTTTATATCCACAAAGACAATTCCTAGCCAAATGAAAGAGAATTTCAATTAAAAGTACAGTTACCAAAAGACTATAAACTCCACAGATTTTAAATCCCGTCATGTTTCATGAAAATGAAAGCTGATTTAACTAAGCACAATATGATTAATGATGAACCGGATGAACTTGTTAGTCTTTTTGTTGATTAGTCTTTCATTTCAGCTTCCTGACACCTGCAGACCTGAATTGGTGTTGAGGTTTGGAAAATTAGGTTGTTTGCACAGTACAAACGGCAGGTGGTTAAAAGGAAACATGGAACGTGATGCCTGCATGGAGAGGGGAGGTTTATCTTTGTACAACATCCTTATCACCCAAGTGTCCAGGCAGCTGTGCAGATGTGTCCCAGCTTTGACATTGCTTCATTAAACTGTAATTGAAGCCTGTGCAGACATCTTAGCATTGCGTTATGACTGTAATTGTTTATTGTTTCAACCATCCGAAGGCCCCGCTGTTCTCAGCAGGGGCTGGTCGCTGCCACTGACACCCCACTGTTATGATCAGACAGCGGGAGACATCTTCAAAGGAAAAATGTTCATGTCCATGTGACAGGTGTACAGAGAAACCAGTGCGGCATGGCAGCCAACATGGGGCTCACTGTACACGCAGCGCTTGACTTAAAAACTCAGAAGAACAAGGAAAAATTGCACACAAGCACTTTCAACATTGATTTTTTTTTTGTTTGTTTGTCACTAATTGTGTGTGGTTTTTTTTGTTTTTGTGTTGTGAGGATAAAAATTAAATGACAAAGGTTTTGAAACTCGAGTCAGTTTGCAAATGTTAGGTCAGGAAAACAGTGAGTGGGAGTGAAGGGGCAAAGTGGCAATTCAAACGATGTTATTGCAGGTGTTCCTTTGTCAGAGAACATGAGTGAACTGAAGAGTAATTTGGAAAGGGGAGGAATTAAAATACAGAGTATAAGAAGAATGTAAATGGGAAAAGAGAAGAAAGTGTAAGAGAGGGCTTCCAAGTGCAGTCCGTTATGGCTTTTTAATTTGTAACATATTGGGCACAGGCTACTATTAAAGTGTGCATGAAGGAAAGGCGCTTTGCTAACTGGGGCGGAGAACGCGAGGATGGTGAATGTGGTGGTGGAGTTCAACCAAAGTGCCATACTTGTGGTGTGATGTGAAGCGATGAGATGAGAAATCAAACTTTTGGAAGCACGGAATATGCTTACATAAGCAGACACGAGAGGTGAAGGCTGGAGAAAGGAGAAGGGAGCCGCAGGTGGAGCAAGTAGGGAGGAGAGAGAGAGACAAGCAACAAAGACGGCAGCAAAATATGGATAGACAAAAAATACAGATTATAGTGAAAGCAGCCGTGCATCATTTAAACATGCTGAGATTACAGCATGGGAGGCAGTTAGATGAGATTAACGCACAGGGAGGTCCGGAACTCAGGAGCGGGTTGAATCTATACATGGAAGTGTTCCTTCAGTGGAATGCTCGTAGCCTAGTTGCAAATGGACAGGAGTTTAAACATTTCATTGTGGACCCCACATGTAAACCTGATGTAGGGTGCGTGCAAGAAACTTGGCTAAAACAGGAATTAGATTTTTTAATGCATGCTTATGTGAGTGTAGGGATAGACAGGAGGGATGATTCCCAAAAGCAAAGGGACACTGACAATGAAAGGATTTCCATGGTGGGCAGAAGAAGAAGTGGTGAAAGATAGAAACCATAGAATTAGCCAGCGGAGTTGAGCATTAGAAACTCTAAAAGTATTATTTCATTGAATTTGTCCTCCATTATCCACCCAAGACAGACAGACAGAAAATGAGTGTTTACCTATGAAATCAGGACTGCATACACCAAAAGAATTGTCACATTTCAGTTTTTGCACTGACCCTAACAATGGATCACACCACAATGATGCCACAGGAAACCGTTTATTGTAGTAAGTGGAAATTTACCAGCTGATGCGTGTATGCATGCACGTGTTTGTTCGTGGATGATTGTGTGTACTTTGTGTGTGCACAGGGCTAGGTTAATCTGTGCTGTGTTTATAGAGCTGTGGGTTCATGTTGGTGATGCTGTTTGAAGAGCAGAGTCTTCACACAGCAGCTTTCATTTGACTCCATCCACAGTCAGGTCTCGTGAAAAATAAACACTGACCCTTGCAGCTGTGGGTTTTGTGCCTCAGAGCACGCTGATGAAACAGAGCACAATTTCTTTGCTCCAACGGCCGTGCTCAGCAGACCGGATTATCTTTTCAGCATTCAGCATCTTTACTCAACTGCAGAGGTATACTGCTGCAAAAACACATTATCAAGTGACTTCAAAAATGTTCTTTTATGAAAATAGGTGGAAAAATCTATCCTCTTGATGAGATTATTTGTCTCAAGTGTAAATTTTCTAGAAGGATGTTATATTTTTTACTGATTAAAGTGCAGTCAGAAAATTGTCCAAATGAGTACTTCTATGACAAAAATGGCAGAAGTGGATCATTTTGTCTTTTTTTACACATGAATGCAAATTCTTGAAAACAGACTCTAAATGAAAATAAGAAGATGGAAATCTGGAGGTGTTCCCTTTAATGCTACCTGAGGAAGAGCGCTGGTCTCAGAATACATTGCCTGCCCGTGTGCATATTTTTTCCGAGCCACTGTGATGTTGGTCTTTGAGCTCTTTATGTACTATTGTTGCATGCACATCAGGAACATGAAAAAATGTTATCAGTTTTTGCAAACACGCAGCTTCCACAGGCTTTTGAGTTCATGTAAGTGTAGATTAGGAGAAATAGATTGAACCTGAAAACCACTTGATCAAAGCGAATCTGATAACACGAATGAATTACACAACCTTGCAAAGCATGCAAAGATACAAGTTCCATTACTTTCTTTGTACTAAGAATGATTCTAACTAATGCATCCATTGAATAAAAATACAATCTTTTCCTTTTTTTTCTTCTCTTAAATAATATAAAAACACATTTCATCACATATTATGACCATGTATGGAAAACAAAAATCACAAATATTTAGTGAGATAATAACTTTTCCTCTTATCAGCGTTACACGGACAAATAACAGTGAAAATGACATATTATGCGACAAAAACATATCTTCTGACTCATGTCATTTTTGGTCATCTGAGAAGATCAGTGGCAGACTGGCAGCTGTCCATGGACCAAGATGGAATTCAGAGGTCCTAAGTGCTCTTGGACCGTGGGATGATGGAGGACTATGGGTGTTTTTACTGGTGACGAGGGGTAACCCTGAAGGGACTCAAAAAGAAATCCCTGTCAAGCGCATTAATTCCATCCTTCATTCCTTCATGCTTTTTGCACGCACTTTGAAGTTCCCACCAATACTTGTAACTCCCACCAGTTTTACCAAAATTCAACTGAAATGAGCTCTAAGCTAAAGTTCAGGCTCGGGGGTATCGTTTAAAAGTCATTTCAGGCCTGTCACAATAAATTCCCCAGCTGATGCAACTGATGATACTTAGCTTGTTAAGAAGTCAATTTATGAAAACCTAACTGTCATGCTAAATTTAAATTTTTACTTGGTGTCACAGGCCAATGTGAAAGCTCCAAAAGGCATCTTGGGCTAAGAATGCAGCCTTAGCACACAGGTTAAAAGCACAATTTCAGCGTAAATTCTCTTAGCATTTTAACATGAAAGTGGCAGTGGACAATAAAAAGAGTCCTAGATGAAAATGTAGGTGAAAAAACATATTTCTAAGTGTAACTTTTGTCAGAGAATGCAGTTGGGTGGCAACATCGCCAATGAGCTAGCATAGCTTTAGCTCTGAGATGAAGGGAGATTTATGATTGGTACTGCTGTTATGATGCAACTACCAAGAGGGAATGGTGACATTTGTTCCTTTATCTCACAGCTTCTCACCAAATACATACACAACACAGTTATACAGTTTCATCGGGCATCTGGAATGTTAACGTTAAAGCTAAGTCATTCGTGACGTTTATTCACAGAGCGTTAAGCAAACGATGAGAGGTAGATCAAAGTACAAGTTCTAGATGAAATGTGAAATGAAAAGTGTAAAATGTTGTTTTTTTAAACTTATTTTTCCATTTTATTACATTTTACTTATGAAATCGAATTCTATTCTGTTTAGAGGCAATGTCAACAGTGGGCTAAGCTAGCTTTAGCTCAGAACTCCATGAAGAGGGGCAGTGCCATTAGGGCAAAAATAACTGGGTCCAGTGTCATGAGGGCTTGTTGGCCCTCTGTGTTGATATTGGAGTGAAATCTCGCTGCGACCGCTTGTTGTTCCCGCTGTAAAGAGATGACATGGACGCATTTGTGGCTTGCTGTTGTCTTAGGATACGGCAAGGATGAAGAGCCCCACCTCTCAGCAGCATTACGTCCCTCACCGCACCACGGAAAGGCTTACTGACAAAACAGTACAGGAAAAAGTTGACGGCCGTGTTGAGCATGGCCAGCATGTTGGACAGATCGTAGGCCAGGTGGACACGCCAGTCACGGTGAACTGAGGACACATACAGGTGGTAGATGACCACAACAGTCCTGGGGGCCCACAGCACACTGAACACAGATGTGATGGCCAGCAACATGGCTGTGGTCTTCCCGAGTCGTCGTGGAGGGGCTGATTTCCCACGCTCTTCTTGACAACACTGCTGCCTCTGCTGGACCCTCAGCGTGTGGATGATCAAAGAGTTCAAGACTAAGAAGATACTGCAGGGCAGGAAGTAGATAATTGTGACATGTGTCCATATGAGGACCCTGTCCAGAGCCGTGGGCGAGTGGCTGTTCCGCCACATGTCCGACCACCAGAAGAAGGGCACGCCTGATGCCAGTGATAACACCAGCACCAATGCGATGATCTTACGAGTTCGCTCTGGGTAGCTGATCTGCCGGTGGAGGAGGGGGTGACACAGTGCCACGTAGCGGTCCACCGTGAGGGGGACGGTGGACCAGATGGAGGCGTGGTTGGCAGCAAATTCAGCAGCGCTGACCGAGTGAAGCAGCAGTGCAGGGACTTCGCGGTGGAAGACGGCCGTTTCCAACAGGAAGCCCACAAAGATGATGAAGAGCTGTGAGAGGATGTCTGAGCCGGTCACCGCCAACAGATAATAATACATCGCTTTTTTGGTGCGGGACGCCAGTTTGGACAGAGCCACAGCTGTGAGGATGTTCACTGACAGACAGAAGTAAACAAACCAAGTGACAAAAACAGAAAACACATTAGCTGTTTGGCATTGAAGTTTGTGGTCAGTAAGGATTTAGGGAAAAAGTAATGAAATTATTTGGTAAACAAACTTACCATAACTGAGATTAAAAACCACACAACAAAAATGCTCAAGGAGTAAAAGTATTTAATTAAGACTAAAACGTATTCTAGTATTAAAATTACTCATTGTAAAGAAATGTCTGCTTCACAATTAATATAATGCAGAATTGATGCATTAATGTGATTTTTCTAACCAAAATAAAATGGAAATATTTAACAGATCCCAGCATCCAATCCAATACCTTATGTTTTTATATAAATATAATGCATGTGAAAAGTTTGAATATAATCGTATTATGGCAATAATACATCCTGTAACCACCAAAATTGGACAAAACTCAATGTAGGATCAATTCAACTAGCAGAGCCAGATTATATGTTTACAATTGAATTAACTCAGGCATCCAAAGGTTATAGCTTTACCCCTTCCCTACCTCGCCCCGATAATCCAACTAAGCATTGAGTCATGTACTGTATATTTGGGGAACGGCAGAATCATAGAATGTCCATCCATTCGTCTTACTCATATTTGTGCCTTAATCACAGCGCAGACAACAAATCCTTGAATAATATGCATGGAAATATATTGGATATTTGGCAGTGATCCACCATAGCAGGGGCTTTGCCGAGATAGTCTGTAAAACATACCGTCATACACATTTCACTCGATGTGTGCAGCGGCGCTGGGGCATGGGAGAGTGGAAGAGGATCACTGTGTAGTATGCACATTAAAGCATTGCAAAAATAGACGCTACATGAAAAAAGAAGAGGCTGGATTATATGTCGGTAATTGGCTGTATCAGGACTCCACAAAGACTGCATTCACAGCACACTATTGATTTAACTGTCTGCCTGCAAAAATCTCTTTTATCACTTCCTACTATTTATACACAACCTTTTTTAAGACCTCAACTGAATATTTCCCCTGCAGCTGTTGAGGAACAGAATGTCATTGATCCTTCATCGATACAGCTGCAGACTGGGCCCTGTGGCCTTAATTACTGAGCCACGACCTTAATTTAGCGCAGAGGTCATCAGGATGATTTAAGGAGGAATCTGTTCGTTTCGTCGTCACATCTTCACACTCACTAAGTGTAAATCTCTCTGGGATGAGTAACAAATGACTGTCATGAATCAGCTCAGAGGCCAACACACCAAGGACAGCAATACTGGCATCAACTGAGCGGCATGTTTGCATCGTCAAGATGTTAATTTTTGGAAGTAGGATTTATTACAGATGGAAGAAAGTATTCTGATTCTTTACTGAAGTTAAAGGTGACAATAAAAGTTTAATTCTAAATAAATGAATTCATTAATGATAAAAGTTAAATTGAATAATTATAAATATGGAAAACTAATTGTAGCAGCGTTATTGTCCATTATCATTCATTAGGAATGAAATGAAAAATGAAAAGAAGTAATGTAATCCATCAGAAATATGAAAAGAGGAACGGAAGCAAAGAAGGAAAGAAATTATACAGTGTAAATGAGGACAAATAGGACTTGAAGGATGCACCTGGTACTCCCACACAGAGGAGGGCGCTGTAGTAGATGACAGGGATGAAGCCTAGAACACATTTGGACTTCTGCAGCTCCTCAGGTTTCAGGTCCAGCTCCTGGTGGCCCGACACTGTGACATTATGCCTGTCAATCATGGCCTTACTGCTTCCCCTGCCAACAAAGAAAGGATGGAGAAACATTTAATCTTAGATGGTTGATTGATAAGTACTGAACCAAAAGATCTATTTCAGTTGTAGTAGTCATTTACTTTCTAAAATAACGTTCTTAACAAAGTCCAAAAACGCCCACCCACAAAATCACTGGGACCACATAGATGAAGCTGAAGCCCAAAAACAGATGAACATCACTTCTACAGAAATCACACACAAACCACTGCTGACTGAGTTCACAGATGAGAAACGGTAAAAAGTGCCTCAAAGTGTTTTTTAAGTTATGTCTATTATGCCAGTTCTGTCCATTGAAAAATGAAAAATGGTTCTTATTATCTGGAAACCAGGCAGAAAAAGAGTGACCACAACTTTGGAATAAAAAAAAAAAACACAACTTCATTACACACACATGTAATCAAGAAAATTGGACTTGATTGCTCTTGAGACCAGCTTTCAAATAAAGCAACATTTTTCTACTCTTTTAGGAAATGCATCTTTTCCTCATTTCAAAAAACAACAAAAAAAACACAACTTGACAGGTTGTGGGGTTTTTTGTAACGTTTGACATTATTCAGAGATGATGAGAGCTGCTTTGCCGTGATTTTAGGTAAATGCTGTTTGCTTTGCACACTTGTTTATTTGCCTTTATTTACACTGTGGTAGTGAAAGTGGATGAATTGAGGATGAACTCAGTCAATTACACTGAGAACAGATGGGCAGAAAGAGACAAGTCAGTCACTCATCACCCTTCAGCGATTCATTATCATCCTCACCTTTCACCTGCTGCCATCCATCCTGTTTTTCCTCTGTCTGTCTGTCTTTCTGTCTGTCTGATTCACTCCACTTATCCATGCAAAGTATATGGACTGTGTTATCTCTAGCTGACAAACTCAACCAGTGTCAACATCCTTAGTGGCACAATTTACTGGACATCATCAAATACTGAATTTTGAATTCTGATGTAAACAGTGAAAGTCACCTGTCAAATCTGGTTTTGGCCAAATTCATATGTGGACATAATATGTATACATCTAGACATATACCAATTTGACGCAGCATTGGCATATAAACACACAGATTATATATTCTCGTCATTCTGACTTAAAACATGAATCAGTCCTTACATATGAAGAAATAAGTTAAACAAATTCAAAAATGTCTCAGCTTAGCTCCATCTCAGAATCTAAATGTTCATTTCCATTTCATTTACGTTCAGATTGTGTAAAACGGACCACTGCAGCGTGACACACCTGTGAGTTTGAAATAATAAAAAGGACAGAAAACACTGAATGATAATCATTGAGATCAGTGATAATCAGTGGAGTAGCATGACGTGGTTCACTTGGAATTTTTCAGTGTCCCTAATTTCTCTCTCTCGCTCTCTCTCTCACACACACACACACACACACACACACAAACACACACTCTTTCTCAGCACCGTCTCTGTTTCATGAGAGAAAGACATTAGACAGGTTGACATATGTGAAATAATATCTTGATTTGTTTTTTGTTTCTGCTGCCTTGTGATAAGGATGTTTTATTACAGCCAGCAACGAACTATGCTCCCGGGGCACAGGCTTAAGACCTAATCCAGGAAATCAGTGAAACGTCCCAAGATCCCACAAACATCCTCACAGAGTTCACTGACGCTGGGATTCCACTTTGATGATATCCCAAAATACTTTTAAAGCAAGCGGCTGTTTGCTTTAATCACAGAAAAACACGCTCATATTTCACAATTGGTTATGTAAGAATATAAAACTGACTGATTACGTAAGAACACAAAACTGAGATATGAAGTTTGGAATTAACCATCTAGAAGAGGTGTAGTGATACAAATATACATTCACCCTAATTAACAATTGACAAAATATCTGATGTAAAAAGCAATAAACTGAATGAACAAATATTGCTCTTAAGGCATGTAAGGCGTGCATTTGACTCGATGATGTTCCAATATGTTGCATCATGCAAGTTTTTGATTGGCTGGCAGGATATTTTGTTTTGGGTGAATGATTTTGATTATAGTTCTGTTTACCAAATATTTATAATTTGTAATATATCGTGTAGAATTTTTATATGTTGTGTTATGACTAGAAGCCTTTTAGAGGTCCGTTATTGAACTCTTCTCAGGATAATTACTTGTGTCTCAGGGGAAATGTTCTATATTTGTGACACAAATCCTGCTTCCAAACATCAACAGAGAGAATCCTCTGAAAAACATTAGCACTGAGGGAATCCTCTTTTCAGGATGTGGATCACAGAGTGAGGCTTGCTTCTGATTATGGCTCTATTTTAGATATTCTTCCCAGAGCACAGGTTCAGCAGGAAGCTCTGCGGGGCTCTGCATTGCCCATGAAGCTCAAATGAACTCTATGATGTCTCCACTGAGACCGTTTAACAAGTAACAGAGCACCTGAAACAACAGCCACCATCAGCCAACTTCAAACACTCTGGAGGAAAAAAATTACATTTAGTCCATACAGGAATGAGGAATTGACTTTCCAATTTTGATGACTCTGCTACTGTTATTGTACTTTTCATGGCACTACATTTATGTCATGACTGAAATATAACTTCGGTTTAGTTTAAAGACACAATGTTGTTTAAATAATGATAATAATAATGACAACAAGGATAACAAATTATTATTATTGTCATCGTCATTATTGCTATTATTATTATTATCATCAGATCTATTCTGGTGTATCGGAACATGTTTTTTTTTTATTTACCCACAAAAATAGCAGATCTTTACTGTAGAATTTGAAATTTTCCATTCCATACTTTCCTGGTTTGAAGATATAAGATTTTCATTAATAATGCACTAACATGTAAACGATGCCTAATATATCAATAATGTAACACTCAGACAAGGACCATGCTTCACTAGTTTTTTTGAATACCACTACATTTTACAGCCAGAAGGATCTCATGTCTAACAGGTTTCATGTTTCTGTTTAATTCTCTGGTTAGAAAATTGCCTCTAAGTTTACATTTTTAACTGTGAAGTTTCCACAAGTAGTTCACTGGTCACAAATCTTTATTTTGCACCCAAATGATGTCTGGAATAATTTTAACAATATTCTTTATAAATGTGTCCTCATAAATGAGCTAAGTTGTTAATACATTTTCTTTTGATCAAAAAATTGATCAGTGAAATAAATCCAAGGATGCTAATGTCGTCTGAAAAAGGGGACATTTGTATTCCATGATCCACGAGACATTTGGAATAGAGGGAATTTAACAGTAAGTTTGCAAAAAGGTGCAAACAAAACCACCCCCAAAAAAGTTAAAAAGTTTATAGATTTTTTTTAATAGCTTTTCATGTGCAATTTATATTCTTTTTGTTTAAACCAAGGAGAAAATCAACAAAACAAACAGCAAAAAATATTTGCTATTTATTTAAGAATGTTTACTTTTGTGGAATCAATCAGAATGGAACAATTTTCATGTCAAAGTTCACGTCTGAAATCCTAACATGAGGTCTGTGTTGTTAGAATAAAATATAGGAACATATGGTAACAAAAGCCTTCTGCAAGGCAACGTACTGGGAGGAAAATAATGAAAAACATTGAAATGAATTCTAAACTAAGGCAAAGATGACGTCAGTGACTGAACAATAGTACATACTTACTAATTTGGATTTGATTATCCAGAGCTTGTTGCTATCTTAAACAGCTTTCTTTTACCTTCTGAAACAGGACCTAAGCAGCTAAAGTATTAAAACATGAGGTCGGTGATGTGTAACAGCACTGATTACATAAGAAACACAAAACATTTGAACATTTTACAGCAGCTCCCAAATAAAAGCGTCATCCCTTTATTTTCTGTTTGGTCCGTACAGCTCCTACCTTTACATCCAGTTTCCACAGAGACACTCCTCTGTCCTGAGAGGATCCTAAACATCACTGCCGCTCACATTCACAAACCACTGCTGAGATGTGGAGGAGGATAGAGAGGAGGAAGCCAACGAGGAGGAGGAGGACGACGAGAGGTCCAGGCAGATGGGATCACTACAAGAAGTGAGTGAGTGAGAGAGAGAAATAGGGGGTGGGCGGGGGTCCTGGGGATGGAGGGAGAGTCATACTGTAAGAAAAATACAGCAGCTGAGAAAAACACGATTGTAGACGATGATTTCTCCTCATCATCACCATTATCAGTGGAAGTAAAGAAAGGAAGAAAGAAAAAAGAATTGGATTTAACCACTTATGATCTTTCCTTCCTTCCTTCCGTCCTTCCTTCCTTCCCTTTCCTTCCCCCGTCTTCCGTGGCCTGTTTTCTTCAATCAAAGTTCCTTCCTCCTTTCTTTTCCTTTTTTACTCTCTCCCCTTCTCATCTTTTCTCATCCATCTTCCCTCATTGCTTTCTTTCTTCCCCCTCCTCACTGCATTCCTCCCCCTTTCCATCTCCTCCCCTCCTTTCCTTTTGTCCTCTACTCTGTTCTATCTTCCTCACTCAGACTTCCTCACATTTCCTTCCTTCATTTCTTTCTTCTTCCCTCCTGCTCAACTTGAATATTTCCCTCCTTCCTTCCGTCATGCCAGAAAGAATGAAAGAATGAATACTCCTGTCGAGTATTGTGAGTGTTGTTTAACAGCAGATGTAGAGCTCAAAGAAATATAAGTCAGAAAAGTCATTTCACGCCTGCAGACTTCTGGAGATTTGTGTTTGTCCCTCACAAACTGTCTCCCCTGGGTCATGAATCTCCTTGTAGATCTGTGGATGTGGGAGGAAAGGAGAGACAGCAGAGCTAATGGGGGAGCTGCAGGCAGATAAAGTGAGCTCCCTCTCACAGGTCACCTCCTCCTGGCTGCTGTCCATCATGTCGCTCAGTGTAGCTTTCGTGCAGCAGCTGTAACCTGAGCAGCATCATGCACAAACACCCTCTTCTTCACCCTCTTCATCTTCAGCCACACACATCACCAAATGTCTGTCTTTAAGTCACTTCCCACTCCTCTTTTTGTCTCACACTTTACTTATTTCGTTTCCCTCTCTTCCCCTTTCATTCAATACTTCCTCTGTAACTTTTCCTCCTTTCCCATTCATTTCTTCCTTTCTTCCCTGCCTCCTATTTTTCCCTTTCTATGCCCTTTCTTTCACCCTATCAGTTTGTTTTAAATATCTTTCTTTTTGTTGATTTTCATCGTCCATTCTTTTCTTCATCCTTCGTTTCCCCCTCTTCCCCTCTGCTTCATCTTCTATCCTCTGCTTGTGTCTTTATTTTTGCACATCTTTTTGTTCTCCCAGTCTTTCTGTCCTCTTTCTTCTCTCCACTTTCTCAGCTCCCTATATCCCTCTCTTTTCATCATTTTCTTTCCTTCCCCTGTCCTCCTTTACCATTTGCCCCACTTTCCTTCCTTCCCTTTTCTCTTTCTGCCTTTCCTGCTTCCTTCCTCTTTTGCTCTCTTTTCTTATTCAATGATCTGAAAACAGTAAATACACCAAACTCCTAACTCTACTACTCTTTACCACTTTAAAAAGTTTAAGGTGTAACGTGTGATTGCTTTGCAGCCGCCTCCAACCTCTGACATAACGTTTTAGAGTTTTAGAGGCTTAGAGGCTTTTCAATGTGCTCATCACAGGAATAAATAAGGGTCCACTCAAGATAATATGGACCCAATAAGCGAATGCCAAATATCTCCGGAATGCTCCAAAAAAACAAAGTCAAGAACCTTGTTTGCATGTAAATTACCTCAAAATCATCAATCAACTGTTCGTAAAATTATCGCACTAAGTAAATGTTTACTTGTACAAACTACTTTTTTGTACTGTTTTTGTTTCATTTTGCCTGGGTCTAAGGGATGTCATCAAAATAGACATATTATGATTTCAAATCATGCCAAAGCAGTTTGGCACAGAATCTACATTATTCACTCAATTAAGAGCCTGCCTCTTTTTTTTTAGTAAAGCAAACATTGGCGTAATGGCAGCATGAGGTGAATAAATGATGGTGGCACAGCTGAGTGAAACATTAATCCATAATGATTACAGCATCGCTTTGCTTTTTAAGAATCTCTTTAAATAAACACAACAATCAGCGCTGATTTCAAAGACGCAGCCAGAACTAACATCCTGCACTCCATCATACGCAGACATGAATGATATCAATGTTGATTGATAAGTCCTGAGCCTGACACGTAAGGGAACTGTGCAGGCTTTGCAGTATCTTTGTGGAATTAAAAGAATTCGTCTGATGGTTTTACACATTAATGCAGTGACATCGACTTTGTCTATAAAGGCCTCACAGCAGAGGACCTTGACAGCTTTGACCTCAGCAGTTTTGTATCCCGGCCAACTGATTGACAAAATGCCAATCAATGCAGAGAGTGAGACAATAATTTGTCCGTTCCATTTTGTCTGAGTCTCTTGTTCAGTCTTGCATTTCTGCTTTAACATTGTTCTTTTCTTTCTTCTCACTTGTCCTCTTTTCATCCTTTGTATTACCTTTGTTTTTTAATTAATTTGCTTCAACATCCATGTTTTTCCCTCCATTCAACAACTCCAACCATTTCTCTATTCTACTTTTGCTTTCCTTCCTTTTCTGCACCTCCTCTTATTCATTCTGCCCCTCCTTTTCCTCTTTCTGTCTTTTATTCTATTCTTTCTTCTCCTTCATTTTTCTTGCAAACTGCATCGATCAACACGCACATGTAGATATACTGCCATCTAGTGGATATGGGATGTAACACAATTAGTCTTCACAATTGGCTATTGATTGGTTTTATAATAGATTACAACTGGGCGTTGTGGCGCAGAGCCTACTGTCTAGCCACACACACACACGCATCTCTCTCTAACTCTGTGAGTGTGTGTGTAAATGACCTCACAGTTGATGACTGAAAGACTGATCACTGTCAGTCTTATGCGATCCATCGGGTCAAACACTAACATGACAACATCACTCTAACAACTCATAGTTTGGTATGGGATTATAATTTATATTAAAAGCAATGATGACATGATAGAGTTAGATGATATATTGAATTGTTCTCTCCCATGATGATAGGAACTGTAGCCTGAAGCAGTGAATAAATGACTCTGCTCACTGTGTCACGCAAATGACTGTCACACTTAAAATGAACACAGACAAACGTGTTAACTGTGTTTGATGACAGACTTTTATTAGTGTAATGTTATTACTTTTTAATATATCAACATGGCAGCACAATCATTAAGTGAGAACATTAAAGCAGTGATTAAAGGCGACAGAAAGACAGAAAGAATTAACTTTGCTAGAACGGTTTTGGAATTAAACAATATTTTTCGCACAATATTTTTGATGACTCCGTGATTAGTCTTCATTGACGTGTGAAGCCTTTAAGTGACAAAGAAAAGCCAAAATTGTAAAATTAAATCATCAAAAAAAAATTCAGACTCCAGGGAAGCTCCTAAAAATAACAAATTAAACAAATGAGTCATGTTCGGAATCAGCTGCTTTACATTCATCCATCATTCCCTGTGGCCTCCTCACAACATCAAAGTCAGAATCAAAGTTATTGCCATGGAAACAAGCTATGAAATATCCATCCACAGATCGATGAGGTTCTGTCTGTCGGTCAAGGAGAACCCCTGTCCCACATTCACATACACACACCCTCCCCCTTCTCGCCATGCACACATAGAAACACATCAGGACAGTGAGGGAAACTGTATGACAGGCAGTGAAGAGACAAGAGAGAAAGGATGCTCAAACAAGACAAAGACCGGGTCCAAATCTGTGTCCATATACTGATACTGGTTCTTTGTGTTCATCTTGGACCAGCTGTTGCAGGTAAGACACTCAAACTATGTTGCGTTGCTTAATTTGTCTCCTTGTCCACCTGATCAGCGTGAGTCACTTCATATTGCATTTCCGCTGAGTGTGTGAA
The DNA here is from genome assembly GCA_900303265.1 of Brotula barbata. Classification (NCBI taxonomy): domain Eukaryota; kingdom Metazoa; phylum Chordata; class Actinopteri; order Ophidiiformes; family Ophidiidae; genus Brotula; species Brotula barbata. The sequence goes on from OMNV01008354.1 coordinate 66,408, forward strand.
CATGCAGGCTGTGATTTTACAGGAAGATCATGACCAGTGCAACTTTACACAACTGATTTCCCATCATGTTCCCTTTTTCTCAGGGGGACAGGAAGTGTCAGACATTCATCAAGAGTCAGAAAGAGGAAGAATACTTGATAAAAAATCCCAGCAGCTCCATAAAATCTTCCTTTTATTATGTATTTTCTGTCTATAATCAAGTATTAGAGGTCTGTTTTTTTTAATTTTTGGAGTGTAGAGGGTGGATGGCATGTTGAGTTTAGCAGAATCAAAGCTTTAATTAAAACATGACCCACAATCACTCATTATTCAGACTAGCCAGGCAGCTGGACCAATCAATGTCATAGATTCTGATGATAACTCATTTCCCCCATTTCCAGTCTCGTCATTATCTTTCAGGTTTCAGCTCTACTTAGCACATACTGTTATACACGCGTTATCAGATTTTCACAGATCACACTTGATCATAAAAACATTACTGCCCTGTTTACCTGCCAGATGGCTTCCACTGATACAATAAAACTCTGAAAACAAGAGGTAGATCGTACATTACACTCGCTTACATCAGATTAAAGCTCACTCTCCTCTTCTATCAGGCATGGTGAAAGAGGAGGAGACCCCCAGTGGAGGAGGCGACACCATCAGCCACTCTTTGACACTGCTGCAACACCTGGAGGCTCTGTTGGATCAAGGAAACGGCAGTGATGTGTCGCTCAGGGTGGAGACGCCAAACGCGGAGGAAGTGAAGGTGTTCCACGTTCACACGCTGGTGCTCTCCCTCCAGAGCTCTGTGTTTGAGGAGATACTTCAGAGCCGAAACGGCAGCACGCTGGTGCTTAAAGAAAGCTCTGACTGTGCAGCTGTGTTTGATAAGTTCATCAGGTGAGACATGAGGACCGGGAGAGCAGAGTGAAACTTTTTCCATGACAGTTTTAAAGCTATTTTATCACTCAAATGTAGATTTATATGAACTGTATGTGCTGGAGTTTCTATCACCTTAGATAGATAGATAGATAGATAGATAGATAGATAGATAGATAGATAGATAGAAAGATAGATAGATAGATAGATAGATAGATAGATAGATAGATCTTACCTCTTACCTCTTACCTCTTACTCTTTGTTTTTGCTGAGACGTCAGTACAAATATTCCTACATTTCCTTCTTCAGGTACCTGTATTGTGGGGAAATTTCCCTTCATCTGGAACAGGCTACCCCTTTACACAAGTTGGCCAGTAAGTACCTTGTGCTGGGTCTACAGCAAGGCATCACCCAATACATGACCCAAAATCTGGCCCAGTACTCTCCTTCGGGACACGTGGTCGGATGGTATGAGTATGCCCTGCAAGCTGACGATGGGGCACTGAGGGACAGCTGTCTTCAGTATCTGGCCTGGAACCTTTCCTCCGTGCTACAGAGCAGAGAATGGGCCACCATCAGCAGCCAGCTGCTCCTGTCACTGATGGTACGCTCCGACCTTGTCCTGCAGAGTGAGATGGAACTTTTTGCAGCGCTGGAGTCCTGGATTATCCGGAACGAGCCAGATAGTCTGACTGCAGAGAATGCTTTGAGAGCCATCCGTTACGCTATGATGTCCCCACTGGAGCTCTTCCGCCTTCAGACCCAGTCCTCGCTCCTGGCTAGGTATCAGGAGTCAGTGCGTGACCTGCTGTACATGTCCTATCAGTTCCACTCTGCCTCACCGATACAAATGGCCAAATACTTCAATATGAACTGCAGTCTCTTCACGCCCAGGAATTACCTGTCCCCAGCGTGGGGATCCCCCTGGGTCATTAACAGCCCCACGCGTGACGACCGAAGCACCAGCTTCCAGACCCAGCTGGGACCCAGTGGCCATGATGCCAACAAGCGAGTGACCTGGAATGCCCTTTTCTCCCCTCGCTGGTTACCCCTTAGCATGAGGCCCATGTTCACAGAGGCAGGCGCCATGCAGTCGATACGTGTGGAGGGAGGACGACCTCGTATCATCATCACGCCAGCAACGTCCAGTTCGGACTTTGCAGGCGTGAACTTCCAGAAGACAGTGCTAGTGATGGTTCAGCAGAGGGGGAAGGTAGTGGTGAGACACATCTACAACTTCCACCAGAGCACGGAGGAAAATGGGGATTTCTTAGATGAAGCCAACCTGCATCGTGGGACGTCCGATTACCTTATCGATGGTTCCCTCTTCCTCCATATTGTAGTGAAACCCCTGTACCAAAGCCTCATTACCAACAAAAACTGAACCTTAACTCCCCCCTCTGTTGAATGTTGTCCTTGTATGTAATATATGGAACATGCCCATGTGGTTTCATACAGCTGTTGCTCTCATCCAGCAACTAACTGATTACGCGTGGTAATTTGATTCATAAGATGCCATTGAGCACAACATAACGAGTGGAAAACACACACTCAGTCTCTAAAATTGAAAAGGTATTCCGCATTTTAAAATGTGATATTGATGCTACTATATCCCATTTATGAGTCAGGGGTCACAGTTTTACATTAAATATGATAAAATTCAAGATACTGTAGTTGTCATACCTTGTTGTTAGTTGACTCCCCCCTCAATACCTCACCCCTTTATCTACATTCCTAATTAATTTATAGTGAATGTTGATCAAAGTATCTTTATTTATTAAGCTAATTTCATAGACAACAGCAACGCAATCTTCCTTACATGATGCATAAATGTAATTCAAAAGCAAGTTAGTTCTGTCCCTGTGAAAGAATGTTTGTATAAAAGATTTCTATGGTTTTTGGGTTCTTATTGACGATGCTATTCTGCTAGGATAGTAAATGAAATTGAATGCGTGTCTAGAATCTCACATATTAATGAAACGAAAGAATTCCAATCCACTGACATCATCTGGAGTCGGACTATTTGGTTAGAAAATTGAAAATATAATTTGAGAGGAATCGTTGCTCTGTTTAGTTGGTATGTAAGAGGATTTCCGGAATCTTTACTTTATGGAATTATATATAAACATTTTGAAAGATCTTTTTCCTTAGAGTTTAGTATACCTATATGTGTTTTTGTTACTTATTATGTTATAGATTAAAAACAATAAAACAAAAATTTTAAAAAGTATCATGAAAGCAGTACATAACAGAACATCTCATTCTTGACTCGGTTTGAGGTATTTTTTTTAAATTTTATTTTGTATTCTATATTGAGAAAAGTGCTCAACAAATAAACATATCTTCAGAAAAAAAAAACGCAAAACACAAAGTACAGAAAAAAACAAAAGACAAACAAACCTTGAATAAGAATAAGAATAAGAATAAGATAAGAAAGAATAAGAATAAGAATAAGAATAAGAATAAGAATAAGAATAAGAATAAGAATAAGAATAAGGTGTGGATACCGTCGGGGTTGTGTTTGTACTCACAGGACTACATTTCCCAGCATGCCCTGCGCTCCAAGCAGGAAGAACGTTCTCTCGCAGGGCTCGCGCTGATCCAAGTTAGGAGCTTTCAGCTACCAGCCTTGGCCCATCATGTAAGTGCTGCGGAGAATTCTTTGCAGTGCATTTGCAGAATTCTCTCCTTAGCGGCGGCACCGGAGGCTGTGCATTTCTAATATCGCTCTTTGCACGGATACGCCGGCTCCTGACGCAAAAAGGCTCCAAGTGCATGAAGATCGAGGCTTGTATTTTGCATCTTTGTTGCAAAGCAAGCCGCTGAAGCTCCAGTGCGAGGGCGATGGAGGGAGGGAGTGAGAAAGAAGGCAAAGTGTTTTGTGCTTCCCCTCCCCCCCATCAAAGCAAAGGGGAAATGTCTCAGCCAAAGGGAGGTAAGAATACGAAAGCGATCTGTGCAAAACTACTCCAATGCAATCAGTGCTGCACGTCCTGCAGCATGCACGGCTGCAGGCTGGAGACGGCCGGTGCATTTTAAAGTTAGATATTTTATAAGGGTCAGTTGCATTTCCTGTTTCAGATCTTCCCCTTTGCACAGTTCCTGGTAAGACGATGCTGTGTGTACTCACTCATATTGACGTTATTAGCAGTTTACACGCAGTAATGTGCACAAGCTGCGTTTCACAGTCACGAGACAATCATGGACAACTCTTCATGATCAACTCTACCACTTCATGCAGATCCACAAAAATATCACGTTGTTGCACGTTTTCGCTGCAGTGGCAGCCACACATTTGTGTCATTTGCCAACTGGATGCGTGCATTTGTTGCAACCAGCGAGATGATGCCAACCTGCAGCTGTCAGTGGTCAAGTTTGCCTGTTTATTGGGTGCAGGTTTGTTTTGTGTTTGGTCATGGTGAGCCACGGGATGAGATTGATTATTGCAGCTAAACACATAGAAATGAAAGTCTAATAATAGAATGAGTTGTGATGGCGATGGAAGAGAAGTACGGGGCTATTAAAATAGAAGTCTCCAAGCAAGAAGTCCCAGGCTGTCAGCTGCTGCTTTGCTAAAAGCAACTGGATATGTGTAAAACCCTTGGGTGCCTTTCCATTGATGTGCTGTTTTTCCAAGCATGTATATTAAAGCATGTGAAGCACGCAGCCTGCGTGAGTGTTATCACACTTTGACCCCATGCAGCAATAACATGTAGTACACACGTCGTGGAGTCATGCAAATCTAACCTGCTTTCGCTCAGATCAATCTAACTGTCTGTGAATGCAGCCTGCTAACTAACAAACAAACAAACAAACAAACAGAAAAACAACCAAAAAATGGCAACTGTAACCAAACCAGCACCAGCTTTTTCCTCTCCCCCTCAGCGTGTTTTCCAAGAAGTCCAAAGTGAGGCTCGTTCATTGCACAACATGCAGGACACGCACACACTCACTCACACACTGAATGTGTGCAGGTAGCAGAGCCCCTGAAGGCCACACAGAGCCTCATAATGTTTATCTGAACTGGATTGTCAGCCCACCTACACAGAGGAACTGTCTTGTTGCAGTAGTTCATGGCGTGATGAATAACGCTCCAACTGATTTTGATGAATGGCTCATTTTGGGACTTTCCTGACAGCAGAAGTGAGTTTGTGGTGTCATTCATTGATGTGATATTGTGCAGAAGAGGATGTACGCTTGCTACTGTTGGAGGAAATGGATTAGGGCCTGCTACCAATTGTTTCTGTTATTTTCATGTCTGTGGGTTTTTTTTTTGTTTTAGATTAATCGTTGTTTGGTGTTCAAAATGTCAAAACATGTGTGGCAGATTTACATTATTAGTTCCCACTGCCCAAATTGATCATCTCACAGTCTGGATTATATTTTAGATGGTAAAGAAGCAGACAGACTGGAGAAGCTGCTGACTAAAAACAAACATTTGATTATAAAGATCTACATTTTCTGTGGTTTCTTAACCTTGAAATTTTCAGATTTTGAGATTTCTGATCATTCATTCTGCAAAAAAGCCTCACCACCCCCCATGTCCCATCTAATTTAAGGTGCGGTATTTTTAAGACTTCCTCTCAAAATGCTTGATCTCTTCTGATTGGTCGGTGTTGCCAAGTCTGAGATGGCCACAACTACAAATTGTGAAACACACACATGCATTTACATAAACGCTACACTTAAGTTGCCTGTCTGCGCTTCAATTAAGGCAAAACACTACTAGTGTACACGGCAAGAGTAACTAAAGATTAACTAGGAGTACGTCGTAGCAAAGAATTACATATGCAGGTGGCTTAATGAATAAAATCTAGTCAAGCATTAAAACGTGAATTGAGGATATGGATTAATAATTTTTGAGATTTATCAAGTAACAATGCCAGCTATGCAGCTCAATATCTGGGAGACACAAGTGAAGCATCAATAAAAGCATTTCCCAAATAAAAAAACAACTTTTTAATCACCGTTAGTCCCTAGGTGGTTCTGTATAACACCGGCTATGTACTACTTTTAAGTACAGTGTTGTCGTTTCCCTAACGCGCTTTACACGTAGGCCAAATTTGTAATCCCATCACAGCATGTTATTCTGTGAAAACATACTGCTTTGAACACTAACAGCTGCTGGAGTCAGGATTCAGTTGTTTTAGTTCAATATTATTATCTTTTAGCGATGGAGTGAGTTTATTTATAACCTTGAATTATGTGTCAGTTTGATACAATATGTTTGTCCCATTTGTCCCAACCTGTTCAGTCTTTATTGTGTTTGCTTCAGTTTATTTAGTGGAGTTGAATATTTGATATAGTTCTGAATTGGAATGAATCTCAATTTAGATTAAAAAAAACAACAACATTTAAATACCTGAAAATGTTTTATGATAGAGCAAGTTACATTTCAGATGTTTATAAGCACACATTTTCTTAACATTTCTAAGCAGGATTCACATGTTTAACAACAATACTTACAGAACTGCAATTAATAGGAAAAAAATCTCAATCCAAATCATGGTAAACGGTAAATAATCTACAATTTACCAGTCCAAATCATGTCAACAACACAAATATATTTGGAATAGATAGATAGATAGATAGATAGATAGTCTCTTGCATTTTTCACCACTAATTTCTTAAAATTACTAAAATTGCTGGCTACAGATGTGTGTGTAGGCTTGGCCGTGTGGCTGGTTGTGCCCTTACCATTGTTTGTAGCTGTGAGTTGCCGTGTGCCGGTGACCATGGCTCTCCCAGCTCATGTTCCCTGCAGCCTGCCACTATGCAGTTTGAAAGCCTTGGCATACTTCAACAACACAGCACAATGGTGACTTGAAGGGTTTGTGTGAACTCATGGTCAAATGGCCCCGCAACCGCTGGTGAGTTGGAGGAGGCTGAGACCGACCCGTAATATATGTATGGTTGCTGGTTTGATGGTTATGGTTGTTTTAGTTTCATGTTATTTTTCTTGACTTACTGTGTTGTGGTTGCTCTCATATGAAAAGCTGAGCCGGTGATTTCTATTCTATAGCTGACCATGTGTGTGTATATATGGTTGTGGGAATGGATTGACAGGCGACACGACCACGATGCAGAAGCATGGTCGGTCGGACGCTGAGCCCTTGAGCTGGCGTTTGCAGCCCTGCAGTAATGGGACGTTTGTCATGCAAATGCAGACTGTGTTTTCAGCTGCACAGCTACTAAATCCGCTGTTTTGACGGGCCAATTGTTGGTGGACTTTAGCCCTATAGTGTCTGTTTGCTTCAGTAACAGAAGAGTTGTTCACAGCGTTGTGATCGTCAGCCATCAGTGGCTGAACCATAAGAGAGTAGGAGATATAAGATGGTAATAAAACTATGGTTCTGCTACAAAAACTGCTCCTGATTGCAATGTGCAAAACTTAAGAAGATTTCCGGAGATCCCGAAGGAAAAATTCCCCTTCGTGGAGCCTGATCAACACTCCATACACTCCAATGGATTGAATTTTCAAGTGAATGACAGCAAATGTTGACAGTGATGAGATTCGAAAACATTTTTTACCCCACTGATAAATACCAAAATAAATCATTGAAGTAATAAATGTCAGCATTAGTTTCCTCCAAACTGCAGCAGCATTATATGACTCAGTCCTGTTTTAAAACAGAATCTGCGTATTCCAGCTTGTTTTTGGGCAAACAGGCAATCAGAATCTCATAATTCGACATCGAGATATAGTTATTTCATCTTTTCACAAAGCAATGTGTGTGATGCACTGAAAGTGAGAAGATTCAGGGCTGGGCTTGTTGTTACTTTATCAAATCAATGCATTCTCACCTCCGTAGTTTTCATCAATTATGAAAACCATTTTGATGCATTGTGGGTTAGAGTGCAGAAATTGCTGCCTTGCAATGTGTTTTTTAATGTACAAATTGAACTTTGTTGCCTTTTTTTGGAGAAGTAGTTTCTTACCCTTGTTGAAGTAGTGTATTACTTGCCACTGTCATCAATATACAGTGAATTATGGATGATTATGGAGCACTTGGGTGGTTCCTTGGTCGTCTGCTACATTAAACACAGACCAGCATACATCCTGCATAAATGCTGCACTCAATTACAGCTCAGGGATACACGGCTGACAGGATTCATGACGATGAATGACGATGATGGTGGGAATATTATTATTGCAAACATTTTTTTCATGACAACGTGGAGTTTTAGGAAGGTAACTGGACTACAATAGTGAGTCTTGAAAAGGTAGTTTTCTCCAGCTTGACTTTTAGAATATTACAACATAATATGAGGGGGAATTGATACATTATCAGTCTTGCATCCTGAGAACTTATCGTGTTCTGGCTTATCATTTGCAGAGCTTGCTTGCTTGAGGGGGATGTCTGAATTTTAGCTATGCATCCATGTATCCATGTATGCATACATGCTAGCCCTCCAGATTAACAACTTCCATCACAAACACATATGATCTAAAAAATAACCAGCACAGACCAATTTTTATTACTTTGGGCATTTTTTCACATCTCTATTTTTTTTTACTAGCAAGGCTTGGAAATGAACTGAAACTTTCAAATCAGCTGTCCCAAAGTCATCTTTTATCATCCTAACACTGTAACTAACAGCTTTTATACACATACCACTTGTGTTACAAATAATTAACGCATGACGCACAAATACAGCATAACAATAAAATTCATTTGTTCTGTTTATTTTCTAACAATGTCAAGTATCTGGAATATGCCTGATCATGAGACCGTGTTCTTTTCCGTAAAGTGTCAGACTGAGAATATCACTGACTTGGTCAATGAACGCAGGTCATTTTAACAACAACTGGAACTTCACAAAAATGTGCCATTTGGTTATAGTGATGATGTAGTGATGTAAGTCAATTACAGCATAACAGAAAGATTATATATGAATTAAAAACATTGTTAACCTATCATTGTAACCTCACTGATAAGTTCCCAAACAGCCAGTGTGATTATATCTGTGCACCTTTATGCTATTATGCACAATAACCCATTACAACATACAAGTGATCAAACATAATAAAAGGACATTCCAGAACCTGGGAATGTGATTGAGTTGTCTGTCTCTATGTGTCAGTCGAGTAATAGACTGGCGACCTGTCCAGGGTGCAGCTTTTAGTAAAACACATTAACGTGTAAACCAGGAAGTTTATTCGACCTGCATTCGAGCGTAGCGAGATTATTTCTTTCTGCCCTGAGAGGAAAATTAAATGGGCGTCGCACGCTTTATCAGATCATCTGCTATTTGAATTTTCAGATCTTGAGCCATTGAAAGTGTGAATGTGAATCTGCCCTGTGTCTCCACGCACCGGGTGACGTTTTGACTGCCCCCATGAGGTTTGAGGGGACTGCACTTTGCAAGCCCCATAGTTTTAGTTCTTGACAGCCAATGCTTCAAGCAAATGCTGACCATGCATGGCAGCCATCATGTGTCCATGCATACTTTGACTAATATGATCGAAGCCTTGGACATACGTTATACAGTCTACATCGCGATCATTTTATTAATTGCTAATTCCTCATTCACAAGTGCTTATTTTGGAACATGTGCATGAACAAATCAGCAACATTCCCTGCAAAACAGTGTGAGCATTGTCAGACAGAATCAGAGAAAAGCTGCAGGACAATAAAGAAATCTGTTTCGGTAACAGGTTGAAATAATAGATGCACTGGTAGATTTTGGTCTCATTATGACTCCCAGGCAAAATGTGCAAATGTATATTTTTTTGCAGTGTAAGGTATTCAGACTCGAGTTAATAAGCTGACTGGCTCTGCAGTGACCTGAAGCTGATACCCTCACACACACTCTGCGTTCTGCAAGTATCGTTAAGTTAAGCCAAGTGGAAGTGTAGCAGGAGCTGGTGACGACATGGTTCCCAAAGGAGCCTCTGACAGCTGTAACCTAAAGAAGCTGCCATGTTTGGAAGTGTAGAATATTTTACAAACTGCCAGAGAGGTCGGAGGGGGCCAAACAGCCGTGGGCCCCGCTCGATGCTCAAGTTATTTTCATATCACTCTCCACGCCCCAATGCACCCCTTCCCCCATTATTACTTAAAATGACCATTCAATAACCAAATTTGAGTGATCCTAGTGAAAAATGTACATTTATATTACGTGTGTTTATATTTAATTTAGTTTACTTTCAAGAGTGGATGGGAGTAGCGGCCCCAAAATGTAGGATGGGTGAAGCTAATCCCTTTTTGTTCATATTATTCTATTTTTTACTCCTACATCAGACTTAACCGGTCTTGTTCCAGGTTTTAGAGGAAAACTTTGGTGGATAAATCCTGCAACTTCCTCAAACCTGGAACATGCACTGATGCAAAAAGACCTGTTCTATGTTTGAACCGGATCACTCGGTAAACCAGCTTCTTGGCACACGGCTCACACAGCTCTGGCACACTTCCTGTCAGCATTCCTTTTTCCTTGAATCCTTGCTGCTGCTTGCACGTATCACTGTTTACTAAATGACTTGCATGGGAAAGGTGACTGTGCTGCAACGTTTCCTAACTAGTCTGTTAATTTAGACTCAAAAAAGTTGTTTTTTTAAAGCAAGTGAGATAATGTTCTGGATTGAGAGAGAGGATTATTAGACCGTATTTTGTTGCAGTGCATGTTAAATGGGGTGTGGCACAAACTGTGAACATTGTCTTCCTCTTCTCGTCTCTCTGTTGTTTCTTGAGAAAAAGATAATTGTGTGTGTTACCGCGAGGCCATTATTTGCCTTCCTTGTTCTCGGTGGTTACAGTGGGAACAAGGAGTGTCCCAGTGCAGACACCCAGGTCCTGTGGCCTCCCTCTGGCATTTCACTACATACTTCAGTTCATGTGCTGCAAATCACTGGGAATAACATGTACTGCTGCTTTTAATTAACCCATGCTGCCTACCACAACGTCATGGTTTGATGCTGAGCTCAGCAGGAATAAAGGAAGAAATCCTACATGCCAGTTATGCAAGATAATGTGGAGCAAATGTAAAATGTGCTCCTGGCGTTTCCTAGTCAGCCTGGAAATGCTTCATAATGGCAGGCAGAGCATGTGCTTATTCCTGCCGGCTGCACAGGTTACATAATGAAATGATCCTTCCGGTTTCTCCTCTGACATAAAATGTTATGCTCTTCTAGTTTAGACCCTATACTTA